>QNGE01000498.1:145307-217486 GCA_008508345.1 Paragonimus westermani | reverse complement strand
CAGGAAGAGATGCCAACCACCTTCCAACCCCCAACCTGGAGGACCAGGAGACTGTGGTTTGTCAGACCTCTACCTGTTGGCTTGCCTGGTATGAGTAACTCTGTCCAGTTTAGCCCAAAAGGTCATCGAGATGCGCAAGCCGTCACACCACGTCAAGGTCCAGTCTCATCGTGACGGAACCGGGATTCGTACGTACTATTTGACCCTCTTTCATAAGCCGACTCAAAAGGATAACAACGACCGATAAAAACAGTTGAGATTAAACCTTGGCCAATTTTTGGATCTCACCAGTCAATCATCAAGATCTTCACAAACATGGGCCGCCATCAAGTTATAAAGGTGAAACAAGTCAAAACGGTAGCGACTAGAATAAATGACACTTTGACCGTCACACGTCATCTTGAAGTTTTATACTTCCGGTTTCGACATAACTTTTGATCTAGTCAGCCTTCTAAACCGTATTTTTCGTCCCAAAATGAAACGCACAACTCGTTCTGTGCCTTGTTAGCTTGACTTGTTTCCTCTGTACACCTTATTTTTAAGGGCTGAAAGCAATACATTATAAATATACCGAGACCTTTAGTGTTTATTGACAGAAGGCAGGATGCAAATACTGGGTCGGTCTACTCGATGAAAATGACTTCGGAATTTGCCCTCAGTTTGCATACTGCAATCCATTCTGAGCTTCTCCCTACACCTCCATCTTGAATTTGACGCATCGCAATAAAATCATCGGCAAGTCACCAGCAACTCCATGGAGGCATGTTCAAATGATCAAACCGCTCGTTGTAGAAGTCGTCCACTTCGACAAGCTTATACGTCGCTGTTCTCTGTATTTTTTCAAGCAGAGATACCTTGCTTTGTGTGTAGAGGAACACCACCGCGCTGTCTTACTTCAGTCTTGGACTAAAGTAAGAGTAAAAAAGTAAACAAAAGGTTGCGCTGAACACTTAGGCAAAGAATCGACCGATAGCCTTAAACACTTTTATGGCTTTAATGAAGTGCTGCGTTGTATAAACGTTTGTGTTAAGGGTTTCAGATGCCAACACCCCAAGGTATCTTCCAGTACTACTCTGTCTCAACAAGTTCCGGCTAAAATGATATGTGCCAATACTTCCGATACCTTATAGTCATTTGAAGAAATAGTTCTACAGAATTAGAAGCCGAGTGCATCGGACAATCCATTTCGACACTCTGTCCAAATTCCCCTTCAATATTTCATTGTCTCCGGCCGGAAAGATTATTCTCCATATCATTGTGTCATTGACAAAAATAACAGCAGGAGACTGTAACCGGTCTTGTGGACTATTGACAGAAACCAGAAATAACAGGAGCATGAGCACCAATATTTGTGGAACATCACTTTGAGCAGGCAGTCGGTCTGATAAATAATAGCTGATCCTGATACCAGATCACTTACAAAAGAATTCAGCAATACGGTTAGTCATACGAAAACTGACAGCGCAGGTTATGGATTTAGAATCAGACGATTGCGTAGAACCTTCTTAAAAGATCCGCCTAAATCGAGAAGCACAACTTCTGCAGTCATGCTTTTAGACATTGTGTTCTCTTGCCACTCTCTGCCGAGCAGGAAATTTGTCCAACAAGATTTCCCTCTCGGACATCCTTGTTTCCTCTTACTAAGAAGCATGTCGCGGTTAAAATGCTCCTGGAGACAAATCATCAGCCGCCCTATTACCTCACTTATCATACAAGTTGGGCTGATTGGCCGGTAGTTAAAAGCTCTCGACTGTCTGCTTGCCTTGTACATTGGCGCAATCTGTCTGTTTCCGCTGCGTTGGCAGTTTGTTTTCCTCTGGGAACCACTGAAAGAAGTCAGTCAACAGTGTGGATAATTCCACTGCCATCTTACGTAATAACAATGGGTAGATTTCGTCCGGGATTGTTTCCATTTTGGCACTTAGTTCGATGGTAAGAATCAGGGAGGCTGTTATTCTGTTGAACTGTTTCAACTAGCCGAGATCCTTATCGAGTACAACGACATACCAGTAGTTTGAGCAAATGTCTAAAGGCCAGATAATCCTGAGTTGTCTCGTGATTATGTTCCAGGAAAACTGAGGTCATACAGGGCTTGAGGATTGGCGGAGCCTTTGCGGTTCATGAAGAGCTCAGAAAGTTGCGTAATGCAAAAAATGTTCTGAGGAAAGTTCTGGGCACCTAAGTGTGATCTAACTTGTATTTAGTGTATCTTTACGAGCTGGCGGCAAAAGGGAATTTGGAATTCTTGTGATGGTTGAACGTTCTCTGCCGCTCGCAGGCAGGAAAGCGCTGTAAACATTTTATGGTGTTAGTATGGAACCGCTAATTGGGTATGTCAATCAAATCATGTAAACCGACGTGTTGAAAGAAACGCTCGTTATTAAGCGTGTCAAACGTTCAACTATTAAGATAACCATGGGTTAAAGCGAAGTCGCAGCCAGGTATCCACCTGAATTTCCTGATTTGTACCTACTGTAATTTTGGTGACTTCACAGTGATTAAGTTGCTACACATTTTTTCTGTAGAGTAGGGCCCATAAAACAGCTCACCAGTGAAGTGAACGACGATGTTATCACAAGAATTTACCAGAAAGATTTACAAGCTCCTAAAGCAGGAGTTCTTTTCTTACTGAGTCACTGACCATTAAACCGACTTTCGCTCTGAAATTGCCCGTTGCTTTTCTAAAGACGGTATCGAAGTACTGCTGGTTTCTTATTAATACATTAGAACATAGTTAGACTGGTAGTTTTACCCTGTTCTTTGTAACTGCTGTAATCCTTGAAAGCCGTGGTGCACTTTGTTTTCAGTGGTTGTATTTCAATTCAACAGACGCCTGCTCGGTACCGAACATGATAAACTGATCAGATCCTGATTCCCTGAACCGCCAGACGTAACCTCGTGCTGCTAGGCCTTTGGTACTTTGTCTACAAGTCTCGGCCGGAATTCTTTTATCTTTATCCACTCGGGTACGGAAGATTCCAAGGCGACCTATTTTTCATTTGGGTCCCTTTCTCTTATAAGCTGGCACAGACATTCCTACTCTTGGGAATTAGAACGGTCCAAAAGATTATGAGAGAAAGTTATAAAAGTTAAAGCTCTGTTCTTTTGCTAGGGTACATTTTCTATCTCATAGAGTGAGGGTCCTCTGAAACATGCTACTGGTGTACCAATCGTTGCTAGTGCCTCCTCTGGGTTTGAACGTAATTTTCCGTTTTACTTTCTCAACTGAAGCGATTGCTAAAGTACGTTGCGTTGCTCGTGATATTTCATAAATTTTATTGTTCGTTGACGGCAGTGTGACTGCAGAGACTATAATAATATTTCTGATAGTCGCATTCCATCGTACACTTCTGATGATTCTGTCTTCCTTCACTCAACTTTTTCGGTCAAGTAATTCATCCCGTACGGACTACTTCGGGATTAAAATCACAACTCGATCCATGCCACACTGTTTTGACGTGCTCTGTACGCCTTACTTCTTAGAGACGACATCAGTATACAAGGGTTAACGCGCTGCCTTTGTTTTCATCATTATTTGGTTCCTGATAGTGAGTACCGTGTAGGTATTATTCTGTTGAATGAGTTCAAATAATTCCTGGACTCGTGAAGTTTGAACCTCCGGCTAGGGCTGTCGCTTGCATCCTGAGGAGTTTGTTCTCTTACATATCTCCATATGTGCCATTTTTTACGTACAGGTAAGCAGATGTTTTTCTCTAGCGTGTATATGGTCACGATATGATCACTTATATATTTCCTTAGTTCGGTTTATTCAGTAGTTTATGATACCTCGTGACCGCATGACTAATGTCCACTGTCTGAAACATTATCCGAGCACGTTGGCAGACCCTATCTTGAGACTAATACTTTAGTGGTACCTCCGTTTTTGGAAATGGACTCACTTCTTTGATATGTTAACTTGGAGGCAGCACGCTCCAATGACAGATTTTTGTCCGATCAAACAAGATTCTGTCAGTCGTTAGCCAGGTTTTCGCGTGAAGTCGAAACGCAGTTTCGCGTTTTTATAGTAAACCAACCTGTAGAGCGTAAGTAAGGAAAGTTGAAAAGAGCGGTTATTGGTCAGGCCACACCTTCTGAAAAGAGCCAACTGCAACTTTTCAACGGCCCTAAGATGGATGACAAACGCAATGCAATACTTCTAGGAGGAATGAAACAACTCATTGGCAACTCGCACGTGGACGTATCCCCATCCCCGGAACTCTGGCTTGAAAGATCTCCGGAAGCAACGTATGCAATATATTTTTGCTCGTTCACAAGCTCCTGATGATCAAGTAATGGAGCATTTCCAAACAATACTTGGTTGCTTGGGTGTACCACATCATATTTAACGCCCCAAAGTAGGTACGCACGGTACCGATCATTTCATTACCGCAAAACATGGTTCAGGCCATCAACGCTCTTAAAAACAGCAGTTGCAGCTTTGCGACAGGGTTTGGACGAGACTTCTTCGAGCCGTCTCTCATGTTGTCGACCTAGTATATCACCCAGTCGACACAAATCATAGTCAAAAACCGACTATTGTTGGTAACATAAAGGCGTTGGTAACCGACACAAATAGGGTATCAAACCCTGCATCTACGTATCATCAAGGCAAACGCAAATGGCAAACAACGCCGTCCACGCCAACTTTACGGGCTGACACCGCACTAATGAGGGTGGCTCAGCACAGTCTCGATGGTTGGACCCTGACAAAAGCAAACTTGACTGGGCAGAATTCGTGTACATGCTCATACTTCGAAAAGTACGCCTCAATGTTGTACTTTTCCCCCAGGAAGTCGGATGATTGACGCCCATATGGTGAGTACCGCGGGACCAATAAAGGAACCGTTCTTGGCTTGGGTAACCAGTGCAGCACATACAGGATTTAACTGCATGCCTCTATAGAATCAGCGCCTTCGGCAACACAAAAATATGTATACTAAGGCGCCTATACCTAACACGTAAGTAGTCAGGCTATAAATGAAGATTGGACGTCATCGAAAAACGCAGTGGATAGCATGCCAGCTGTGCCATCAATATACATTGTGTTATACGACACACAAGTGACTGTTCTCAAGAGCACTCAGATAATTACCTGGAGTAGGACGGTAAGGGGGCTCATCGTCCAGTTTGCTTAAAATGACATTTTTGGGCCTCCGGCCAGGACGACGAATTCTGTTAAAATCACAGTAAACTACAATCACCTCATCGAGGTATACCTCGATGTTTTCCTCAAAGATCTTTTATTGATGCGTTTATCTGTCGTTTCTCTATCACTATTGATTGAAACGTTGAGTGTCTCGCCCCCTGAAACAGGTATGTATTGTGTCCAAAAAAGTACTTGATATCTGCGTGTTTATTTTCTGTCTGAAATAGTTAGCAACGTTCGACTCCCTCATCAAATCTGGTCATTTATTCAAAATATAATAGGCTATTAATATGTCACCCTTAATAACTGCCTTTGTTTGTTCGCTGTAAACAAGTTTTGGGGTATTCCAGAATCCACCATTATTTTCTTGTGAAACAGGCATGTTGCTACTGTAATTAAAAATAACCTTGAAATTAATTCAATGTATCAATAGACCACCCATGCTGGTAACAATCGAGGATTCAGTTAGTGATGGATTAGGGTTGCTTATATAAATTTTAGGGGTGTTTCTTGGTCAACAGTGTATTGATTGATAAACTGTGTCTGATACTCTGTGCGCTGGGATACCCTCCAGTTATATAATACACCATGTATATGACACAAAGGAATTGCATTAAAATCGACGAAGTAATCGTTGTACGTATAAGCTCGTTCTTCATCCTGTGAAAGTTTTAACCGTCTCCATTATTCACGCATGTTACATTCGAATTCACGCTCTGTTGGTGGTGCACATAGCATGTGGGGTTTGCCGAAGTTGTGATTATGTCTGATCAGCACCACGACAACGTGTAAGTAAGAGACGTTATTCTGCTTAATAGAGCCACTAGTGGTTTTCTGAAATGCCCGTCAGTCCTTCTATCAGTTGTCGAAAGGTGCAACGTTGACCTGCCGAAATGAATCGTAAAGTGCGAGAATCCTTGGAGAATGTAGACACTCGGCAACGTTCCCCACCCACAACGGCATCATTACCGGAACACATACCACAGCCGCTGTCTGGAGGCAATTTAAACCTCCATAATCAGAGCGACAGATCTCAGATGTACCGGACAACTTAACAGCAACTGATGTGCAAGATCCGGAAGCCGTTTTCGACCACCTTCGGGACTGGACAAATTCCAACAACACTCCTAAAGTTCAGATAACACGATTTTTAATCATCTTGAAGTTGAGAATGCCGGAATTATTCAGTGATGCGCCAACGTTGCTGTTGACACCGAGAAGTTCGCCGATCTTTAATCTGAAAGAATATGCCCATTTAGGGTTGTTTAAGGGCATTGTGAATACTGTTCTAAACAAGCGGCCTCATTCTTTGACGTCCGTAGGAGTCCATCTTAACGTTGATAGTTAATCACTGATTAATGCGGAGATGTTCACGATGTGGTTTGTGTTCTGTCACCTGAATTAGCAGTTCATAACAAACCGTTTGTATTTGGTGTGTATGGCATGCTCACTAACAGTCTTCCGGTTACTAGCTGTCTGAAGACGGCAACCTGTGATACACCGGCCCACTCATGTATTTAACAGATATACGGGCACGGTGCACACTACTGTGATAATTGCCACTAACGAGGAGCGTACTGCGAACGGTCACGGCGCAACCCGGCTCTTTTCGAACAGAGACATTTTTTCACGTCGCACGTTCTACGTCCCTGTCCCTGTTTATGTCGCCGCCGGTTGATCTGATCTCCACTTTTCCCACTTACTGTATGCACTCGGTGTGTGTGGGTTTTTTTCCGTTGCATAGGTAAGTACGGGACATCGAAGCCAGTTTCTAAGAACGTTTGTATAGGTCCACAAGCCCTCCAACACAAACAGGAACGGATTTTGAATTGTAGAAAAGCCCAACTTGTCAAATCCCTCTCAATTGCGGCAGATTGACAGGCTTCAACATGTGGAAGGCTGGAGACTTCCGACAATTTTGTACACTACATCGGACTGGTAGCTTTACGATGCTAAGTATGGCAAATTTTTACACTTGTCCGTTGCGACACATATTTTATATCATCCCACCTCTAGCGTAGCGCACTGTAACTTTGCAAAACAATTGATGTACTACTTTTGATGGATTATTATAAGCTGTATGATCAGGCAGGGATGATGTACAGTGCGCATTTACTGGACCACCTTTCGGATGATGTGGGCACGCATGGTTCACCTGATAACTTTTCTACTTTTCCGTTTGCGTCTTTCATGTACCAACTGAAATCTGTGCTCAGTGAGCCAACTCGACCAGTAGAACAACTGGACAGAAGTTTTTCGGAAAAATCTTCTGCTCCTGCCTCTGTCAAAGTCGTTCATTCTGGTGGTCGTACACCTATCAATCGCCCTTCAATACCTGCATACTCAGTGTTTATTAACGGTACCCCCTTGTTTCCAAACACTCAACCAAACAACGTTGCTCTTTTTAACGGTGTTCTCTGCATAGCTGTCCAAGCATATAACCCCAACTCTGTAGTGTGCACTGTGAGTTAGCGACCCCTATACCACGTTCTGACCTCTCTTCACCCACAGCTGTTCCTTTCGCTGCTTGCACGTGTTTACTGCCAACTATTTACCACCGGACGTTATAACGGCCAGTGCTTCTCGCATGAAAACAAAAGGTGTGCTTTTCCTGTGGATATTTCAGGCGTTTTCACTTGAAGTTGATTTTCAACTGCGCCAAGTTGTACACGACATAGGTCTCATTCAGTTGTGTTATCACGCAGCGAAACAACGAGTTTGAAGAAACTACGCGTCGTTTTTCATATGGATATGCATCCTCATTCGCATTTTCGTTTGTTAATGTTCTGAAGCGGTTGGGTTGATGCAAACCCTGCTTCTTCTCCTGGGAGCACACTTCCATACGGAATGATGAAATGTACGTGGGAAGTTGCCATTATGTGCAATTCAATCACCGCAATTAAATTTTCTAATTCATTCCCCGTGTAAGTTGCTTTGTTTCCGAAAAATAAGTGATGAGTTGCATCATTTCAGGATCAACAAGAGGTGAGACACGCGTTTCCGGGTTGAGTTTAAGACAGATTATTTGGCCATGAAAAAACAATGTGTAGCGAACAAGCTCGTTTTCAGTGATTCATCATCAGGCTAAATACATCACATTTATATCACACATTTCACAAGAGAACCGTTATGGGAGTAAACGGGGGACGTGTGGTTAATGAGAACAACCGGTTCAATGCCACACTGCAATCAAGCACCCACTTGAACAATAGATCTTGACAAGCTAACCGGGTGGTGGGTTGGCCGGGGCAAACCCAGAGCATGAACAAAACGTTTCTGGGCGCACATTGGTGGGCTATACATTCGGATCACAATAGCCTTTGCTGCAGACAGAATCCTACTCCTCACCCCTCTCGACCGGATGGCCTTAACTCGGTAGATTGAACGAAATGCGTCCTCTACGTTGACAGCGCGATTTGAATCCACCAGGTGTGATAGTATGGCGCTGCAGACAGGCTTTGTTATACCATTGTCGAGCCAAGCTGGGTGGTGTTCCTGGATCCGTTCCGATAAGCGTGTAGTCGTGCGGCTAACCTCACTGGTCCCACAGAAACAGGTAAATGAGTAGACACAATACGCTCTAGTCCGGCTTGTTCGCTACACATTGTTTTTCATAACTGCGCTGGGAATTTTCACGAGATTATTTGGTTTCGGGTTCATTTGTGGGTGAATTACGTGGATCCCGGTTAATTTTTGAATGAGGCAGGTTACGAGGCATGGACCAACCAGAAAATTAGTGCGCTACACTTGATAATGCTGCGTTAGAGATGCTGTCCCAAATTCCTAACAAAATATCGAATGGTCCCCGGAATGGTCCGTAAGGTAGGACTGAAGTTTTCACGTAACACAATCCTAATTGTTAGTAGGGAAGTGATAGCGTTCAGGGGTTTTGGTGGACTGTGAACAGAAGTATGAAGCTTGAACTTCGTAGGACTCTTCAACTCTCTGCATAGTATCTCAGGGTCCTCGGTAGTGAGCAGAAATGGGGGAAAGTTGTAATATCTTAACTATTGCATTAAGTGTTGCTTGAGACCATCCCTGGAAATTGCTGTACAATTAGCAGAAACAACATGCTATAAAGTTAGTTAAACTTTTGCTTTCTCGTTATGCACTATTCTGCATACTTGTTATGTTCATTTTACATATAAACCACGTGTTTATTATTTGAAGCAATACACACCTCGCCCTCGCGCGTTCCGCCTTCTGCTTCCACGCGGTCAGGGTTATCCTGGGCTCTTCGTGGCAACGTACTTTTAGCAAGCTGGAGAAACCAAATTCGTTGTTATTGAGGGAAGAATCTTTTCGCAATACGCAGCAGGTTTAGTGCGGTGGAATTCGTTGCGGACAGCCACTGTACTTGCCTTGTACTACTGTTGCCCCAACTCTCCGTTCCGCTATGATGGCGCGATAACAGAAGTAGAAAACAGCAACCTTTCGTAAGCCCGCACCACTGTGTGTGGAACCACTGACTCAAGGCTAACGATGTTACACCACGAAATGCGGGTTCGACGACCGAAATACCGCAGAAAATAGTGATCAAGATGGTTTTGGACTTGAACGCAAGTGTGACAGAAATTATGTGTTTGCGAACTGAGTTCCGTACTTTAAAGAAGCTCACCGAGTGAAAACTGTGCATACACTCTTGTTGGTTGTGTTGCGTCACAAACTTAAGTAAGCAGCCCCTCTGATAGCTTCATCTGGCCACTTTAAAAATTGATTTGCACGCATGTTCAGACATTTCGATAATCCAGAAGGTAAGGCTAGGTCAGTTTCAAACCTACCTGTGTTATAGGATCCGATTTCCTATCCAAGAGCAACCGTAGTGGAGCGTTGCAGAACTTCTGCAGGGGTCACTTTGTAAGTCTGGAGGAAAGGAGATCCATTTCCGAGATGTGATCAAGCAAAGCCCAAGTATGGAAGCCCGGAATAAGTCAATCAGAAGTTTTTTTGATCACAACCAAGGAGCTGCTGATATTTTTGCATCTACCCAAAATTGGAGTGCTACTGGGAACCAGGTTCCCAATATTTATACCCCAGCAAGTACACCACTCCCTGAATATGTCAACAATACAAATGTCCGCCACACCAGTCCTTTTTTAGTGCATCCCCCGATATTTCATCAACCGCCACCTGGCGCCCCTCCACAAGTCCCACTCTGTCATCCCTCCATAATGGCACTCTTCCAGCACTTCCTATCATGGAGTCAAACCTTTACGACATCCACTCAAATATGAGCAGAAACTCGGTACATCCCCTAGATCACGCCTTTCCATTTGGTATTTCGCAACCCACTGCCCCATCTCTCATGAAGTTCTTTAGCAGTTTATCTGCTGTATCTGACAAAAAGAATTTCGTAAGTCTATTACTAATGAACGCAAGATCATTGGTTTGTAAGATGCACTTTTTCAAACCATTTGTCTTTATATCTAATCCCAATATCATACTCGTAACTGAGACGTGGTGCTCTCCTGACACCCCAGACAGTCAGATGAGCATCGTAGGATATCACATGTTCCGCAGGGATCGTCTCACAGGACGAGGAGGTGGATGCATCATTTACCTAAAAGAGCAATTTTCCGCAGTAACACTTGATGATTCTATACTTCATAAACTCGAGGACTCTTTGTGGTTAATGGTCTCTATTGGCTCTCGCGAGCTACTTATAGGATGCATCTACAGACCGCCAAATGCTGCGAGCAATGATTTAACTGACCTTGTGGAGATAATGAATCATGTGTCCAACATGCCTTGTGAACACAAACTAATAGGCGGTGACTTTAACATGCCTAATATCTCCTGGACCTCACTTTCTGCTCCAGCAACACAGGCCGAATTCCTTTCATGCATTCAACTGAATGGTTGGAACCAACATGTCCTAATGCCCACCAGGAAGGGGCATATTTTGGATCTTATATTTACCATAGGCATTCCGTCTACGGAGTTATCTGTTCTACAACAATTCCCTGGAAGCGACCATAATGTTGTCAAATGTCTGTTTGATTTAAATATGGCTACCAAACCGAGAGTTGTATTCTACCGTCCGATCAAATTCATTGATTGGAATGCCTTTTTATCCCTACTAAGATCCTTAAATTGGAATACCTTCTTTCGCACATCGGACCCAAGCATAGCGACCGCAGAATTTATCAGACATCTAACGTTCTGTATCGACGTTTTGGCCCCCATTAAATCAAAACGTGTCGGCTCGTATGTACAAGGTAAAATCCTTACTGCGAAAGAGACCGACAAACTGAAAATGCTTAAGTCGAGGTACGGAAGAACACTAGACTTTTCCCTGGTGATGCGAATGAGTAAAATGTTTGAACACATAGAACGTCAGACGCAACTTCGTCAAATAGACGAAGAGAAACTCGCACTCTGTAGTGAGCAAAGATGTGCGAAACTAGTGCAACTGATGAGACGGAGGAATTCCATGAGGGACCCTGCTATAAGAACTATTACTCTTAAAGACAAAACGGTTGTCGATGACCCTGTAACGATGTGCGAACTCTTCAACTCACATTTCGCTGCCTCTTTTAGCGTAGAAAGCACCCCATTACCTGCTAATATCCCATCAAAATCAGAGAAAGTTTTGAATAATGTTCTAATCGATGTTCGAAGTGTTCGTTTACAGTTAGCTGGCATTAGGCCCTCAATCCATCCTGGACCAGATGGTATCCCACCAATGGTCGTCAAGCAGGCAGGTGAGGATATACCCATCCTCCTACTCAATTTGTTCAACCTATCACTTTTATCCAGCACCTTCCCCCCTCAGTGGAAAACCTCAATCATTATGCCTCGTCACAAGAGTGGTTCAAGGCAGGACGTTAGTAACTATCGTCCCATCAACCACACATCAATCTGCTCGCGAATGTTTGAGAGGATAATAAAGGTGCACATAGTCGAATTCTTAAGGACACAAAACCTTATAAACCCTTCACAGCACGGTTTCCTTAGCAAACGCTCTTGTATGACATGTCAGCTGGAATTCTTGAACCATATATCGACGTCCGTCAATGATGGAAGTGCGGTAATTATCATACTCTTGGACATGCAAAAGGCATTCGATCGTGTGCCTCATAAGCGCCTCTTGATCAAAATAGCATCTTTTGGCATACAAGATCCCTTGTATAGCTGGCTGTCGTCATACCTCGAAGGTCGCACTCAAACAGTCAAAATAGGAGAACACTATTCAACACCAAAACCAGTAACTAGTGGGGTGGTCCAAGGAAGCGTTCTGGGTCCGTTGCTCTTCTTAATGTACATAAATGATCTGTGCGACGTTATTACACATGGCAAGCCCTTTCTGTTTGCTGACGATATCAAAATCGTTTACACATTCCGCCAGGGCAGTAGTATCAATTTCTGTCTACAAGATATACGACAGGACCTAGCCTCCTTGCAGTTGTGGTGCAGAACATGGCTGATGTCGTTCTCAGCAGACAAATCGAACATCCTCACTTATGGTTGTAAAATACCCAATGGCTCCATCTCACTAAATGGTTGTAATATTGACACAGCCACTTCGGTCAGAGATCTTGGAATACGGTACTCAAACTCCTTCAATTTCTCTGAACAAGTATGCTTCCAGGTAGCAAAAACTAAAAGAACAATAGGCTGCATCAAAAAGGCGTTCAACCTACCAGCTGCGAAGCTGACGCTCTACAAAATGTGTGCTCGGCCTCAACTCGAGTATTGCACCTTCATTTACTGCCACCTACGCAAGTCCGACAGGCTTGTGTTAGAAAACCTTCAACGATCGTTTACCAAAAGCTTATCAGGATATTCCTCTTCGCTCACCTATAGACAACGTTGTGGAAAACTTGGCATTGATCCACTTTGGCTGCGTAGACTAAAGTTGAACTTGACGCTGCTGTATAAACTCATACATTCGGATGCGATTACTTCAGCGATCACCGTACGCTTACAACACAGCCCTCCATATAGTCTAAGAAATAAGGATTCCACCTTGCCAACCCCGATATCCCGGAAGAATATACGTGCAAACTTCTTCCTTGTAAAGTATTCCTACATTTGGAATAAACTCCCAAGTGAGGTCAGAGCCAGTAACAACATTCAGCGTTTTAAAAAGGGTTTGGACAGCTATCTTACGTTAACAAACACGATGTCCATCTTCAAACTCTCTGTATCACCTGACGACCTTTTTGAGTGTGGTCCGAAAAACATTTAGTCGTCAGATGCGTAATACGCAGACAATCAATCTGCTGTCTAACGCCTGTCGAGAACAGCCCACTTGAAACGGTTTGTTATATGGCTTACTCACAAGATCATTTAGCACTTGGCCTTTGACACCCAACATTATTTTAATGACGTGTTTACTCATGTATATGCAATGCCCAAATTGCTATGAAATGTGCACTGGGCACTTAATAATAAGTCCAACAGAACGATGTCATGTGATATTTAGTTGTCACGCACATTTCATGCGGCCCTCCAAACCGTCGACTCAATTACCCGTTTACCCGGATAAATCTCGAGTGCATAGTAAAATACCACAACAAACAATAGATAGGGTTATATATTCCAGTTATCATAGCAAAAATAATAATATCGAACGAGTTCTTTGTCAAAAATTCCCCATATATATTGCCTGTCGTAGTAAATGTTATAACCCCATATTTTCTCATCTAACGTGTGGAATTACGTTCTCCCTCCCGATTCCCATTTTATCCATTGAGCGAGGAAATGGTTCTGCGACGGATGGACGCACGGAACTTCGTCTAAGCTGAACGGTTCACGAGATGTTCAACTTTGTGACGTTGTCGAGCAATCGGCGAAATCCTGCGTTGAAATCTGCTTGATTTTGGGATTTTCCGCCATTCCTCGCCAAAGCCGATCTATCTTGACAATTTCCGAACGCCAGTTTTATTCCATAACAGCAAAAAATTTCAAAGGTGCGTTTGGACACCCTCCCGGAGTGACCTTGAAATATTTGAAAAATCGCTCATTATACAACCTTGTAAACAGTGAATTAGTGTAACATCCCATTTTTTTGAGACTGAATCGGTGAAATAAGCGAACTACCTATTCCTCTGTTGCGTGCGTGAAAGTTCCATAAACTTCAGTCGTTCCCTCTTTGACTACGTAATTCTTGCAAGAAACTTCACGTTCGTGCTACTGTTAAATTATTCGTTTATGTATGGTTTGCAAATATCCACAGTGATCGCGCGTAACCAAGCGTGCTTCTCACACATGCGTTGGGAAATATATATTATTTATTTATTTACGCTAGTGTCGGGGAATTCAAAAGATAACGCAAAATGACCGTCCTGGGTCAATTTTAACGTGAACCGACTGAAAAGGGATGACACTCTAGCAGTGAGTGGTATCCAGCAGGTGAGTATTTCCATCGACAGCAGAAGCTACGAGTGTATGTGATAGCTGCCAGGTTTCAACGCCACCCGTGACATCAGCAGTGAACTTGGGGTCGGGAAAGGAGGATCCTTAACGGAGATAAGGAAGAGGAGCATGCCAAGGATAGGAATCTGAGGCGTACCACTAAGACCGTCCCGGCAGTTGAAGTGGCTGTATTTGATATGTGCCAGATGACGTCGGCTGATAGGACATGGATCTATTTACTTTAGGAACTCGTTTTGGACCCCATGATGTCGAAGCTTGCCAACCGGAACCGACTGGTTCACCAGATCAAAGGCGAAATCAAAGCTGATGACATCGAATTCAGTCTTCTGATAGGGTCTTTTGCCCACTGGTTGGTGGCCATCAGTGAGTTCGTCATGTGAGGAAAGCCGTTTCTAAAATTATACCGCACACCAGCAAGAAACTCAAGAGAAGGCAGATGCTCGTGGCGTACGCCGAATGTATCTCTACTAATTTTGACAGGCAGGATAACGTAACGTTTGGACAATATTCACCAGGATGATTTCTCTCATCATCCCTGATGACAGGAGTAACAGTCTTTCAACTGTTGGGGTTCAAGCTACTTCAGGTGGACCGTGTACGTAACGAGATAAAGGAGTCGGCAAAGAGCATGGTGGCTCCAGGCAATGATTCAGGTGGATTTCGCTTGAGATCAGGAGAGTTAGTTTTAAGATGCGACGGCTTTTCAAGAATCACCGCCGCTGAAATATTCACAGTATTGATACGGCCTACCAGGTTGGCGTTTCGTATAATAGAACTTGAACTCGTCTGGGCGAGAATGCTAATTCAAAAGTCCTCTGAAGCATTCATGGCTCCTACGGTGGAGTTCATGAGCCCGGTTTGACCCAAAAGCTGCGATACCTTAACAATTCCCTTCAGTTAAAAAGATGCACAGAGAGACGGGTATTTCGGTTGATTAACAGATCGTGCACTTTGCCGCTGTTATTGATGCAAGCTATCTCCTTGGATAAGCGCTTCACACTGTTTTCTAATTTGCGCATGGGCAGTATGATTAATCTGGGACTGGGACTTTTGTAACACACCCACGCATGCCGTTTCCTGAAGAAAACCTTGAGTATTAAACTGTGCAGCTGATATGATCATTTGTTGTGCCTCAAAATATCATTGGTCCAGACTCCCTACGGCTGCTAATAGACCTTCCGTTAATTTAGCATACAGTCCGCGAACCGAAGGATATGAGTTGATTTTGTCTAGGACCTGAGCTGATAAGTTAGAACTCAGTGTACCTACGTCCATTTTGCGGTGGGTTTTACGTATGCTTATGGCGGAACAGATTAATCCGGCACTACGGATGAAACGGAACAAGGTCACTGCATGGTCGCATGGCTCGAAGAGCAAGAATTTCATGATAATCGGCAATTAAGTTCTGGATTGTGATAACATAGTCAGAGCACAAGAGAGAGATGACCACTTCACCAACGTGTGAGATCCGACACGGGCTTGTATGGACCCAGAGTTCCCTTCAAGTGTAGGAAATGTGCTGCAGTGTTTTCTCCGTTGTCTGTGGGTGACGGTGCTGAGTATTGAAAATCATCCATGAAAAACACGTCAAGAACTCATATAGGAGTTAATTTCGATGCCCGCCACCATGATTTCATTTCGTGCATACCAAGCATTCAAAGATCTTCATAACACCTCAGTCAACCCAATATCTACAATATTCAGGCGAACAATACACTAAACTGCCTCGAAAATCACAACGAGCCCTGAAGTGTCATAATGAATAGTCTGAAGTGAAGTGTCTATGGGAAAGCCCGCCTCACCACCATTACACTCGGTTTCATTAGCCCATGACGGCAGCATGTCGTAGATTTTGGGTTCAGAATCCAGAAGAGAAGCATCAAGCTGAGACTCTGCTACTGCGATCACTGGTGGCTTTAGAGTACAGCAGAGAATGCGAGGCTCCCGAGTTTACCGTACAAGCTAAACGAATCGGATTGAATGCATATAACAGAATGGGCAATATAGGGATATGTGCTTGGTCGGTAATGTGGATGGTTTGGCTCACGATATGACCAACAAGACAATCGCCAAACCTGCTGCAAATCATTTGTGTGCAGTGCCATATCAACTGCAAGTAACATGAAGTGAGCAGCACGGAAATGGCTATCAGATTTCGTTTTTCCACGCTGTTCCTTGAAACGATCACAATGAAACGTTGCCTCGACAAGAACCAGAAAAAATCTGCAGCGACTGTGCCGCACGATATGTGGTGTTATAGCTTAAGAGGTAGGGGTGAAGTCGATAGATCCCGAGGGAGCGTACTTCATGGCAAAGTTTGGGTAAGAGAAACGTTTAATCTGCCGAACTTGCGTATTCTCCAGTTAAAGAGTAAAGACCTGGAGTTGTCACTGGTTTTCTTCATGCCAAAGCTTCTATATGCTGGGGAATTGAGCGTCCCCAGGAAGTGATGTTTCGAGTTCAAGCAAACTTTAAAGGTTTTCGTTCCAGCGTCCTACGCTTTTGCTGTTCACTTCAGAGTATCTGGGAATACCCCGGTTTCAGGTATACTCTGAATTTTGTAGGAAGTCAAAGACATTTGCTCTTCAGCATGCGCTAGTGAAATTCGTGCTAACCGCGGCTTCTCAAATTGCATGGAACCCGGAATTCTACTAGCTCGCACAGTGGGTAACTGGCAGAACTGTTTGACTTCCATTTTATATGTATAAGTCCCGCCGGAGATCACGATCTTGCTCGTCGCGGAACTTCAGACAGCCGTCTGTACATTCAGGGTGGCACTGGACGAATACAGAGCGTGCTTGAGCAGTCGGATTCAAGTTCTTCAATGTAGTGACGCCACTACCTCCAAGCCCTGCAGACGATTTGGCGCTGGATGTAACATTACCTTTCATCGGCTTCAACTTCTCTACTTATTTTGCTGGCCTGCCTAGAAACCGAAAGACCATCGGCAGTAGACTCAGAGGCCTGGTGATATATAGTATCGCATTCAACCGCGCTGGTAGGAGCTACCCCAATCGACTTGGTCGAGGCAGAGCCACATAGTTGCGTGGCAACTGTGTTGGCGGCAACTTGCCGAGCAGATCCATGAAGGTCAAAAACTGGCTAAATGCAACCCAACCGAATTGCAGTCGACGGGTTGCGCATACTGTCCGGTACATCTAGGCACGTTATGTGAATCCGGGCACCGCAGCGGGAACACCACTTGGTGTGGTCCTCACACGGACTGCCTTTAAGCACAAGCTGCAGTTCGACGGTCTCTCCATGAGTGTGGGGAATATTAGGCAGTTGAGCACAAGAAAGCAAGTTAAAGGAAAATGTACGGTGTCGCTGACGGCAAAATACTCGGAAGTCAAAGCTTAACCTCACAATAGGCGGGTTGGACCTCCTGGCTCTACTCACTTTTCGTGTTTGTGAACCAATTTAGTGTAATGGTGAAGCACCGTGTGAGAGAGTTCTTTGAAGTATGGTCTCCAGCGACAGCCCAATAAAAGGGGACAGCACGAACACTCATGAGTCAAAGGTCTAATTAAGCATGGCATGGCTCACGCAGTCAAAAACCAAATGGAGGCAACAGAATAACAGCACGTTATATTGCACTCACGACATTTAAACCTCCCTCCCAATGTTTAGTGGGTTTAATGAGCTAGTTGCGCGTGGATGAGGTCCCCTGGTGGCACCAATTAAGTATCCGGTCAGAGTTGAAATGCGGTTGTTTCAGAAAGTTTTAGGAATCGGCTTTTTAGTCGATAGTATGTCGGCCGAAGGAAATGTATACTGCCTGCGTGAATATAATAATTCAAGCGCATGAACCGAGGGATTTCTTTCAAAATATAGGACCACACAACAGGAGGTGGTGCGCAGGGTCCTGTAGCTGATTTTTCCAACACGGATGTCCACTGTCTTAGATGTTAGACCATGCTCAGCAACACTCTTGATGTGCAGAACACGCAGCTGCTACACAGTTCGAATGAAAGAATACCAAAATTATCCAGTGGTGAGGGAAATTTTCTGTCAACGCCGAGAAGTTCGCTGATACGTGGTATTGATCCAGGAGAATAGATCCGCTTAAGATAGTTTGAGGACATTAAAAACGCTGATTCTTACAAACGGCCAGATTAGAACCACGCCAGCACTGCGGAATAAGAACGCGATGGTCTAGAACGTACACCGCATTTCTGCCATTTAGTAGGTGATCAAAACAAATGTCATGTTAACCACAACCGTGACCCGCCTGAAAATCGACCAACCAGAAGGCAGGAACCCATTGATCTGGTTTAACCAGACCACCAGCAGCTGGCAAGACGAATAAGCAGGCGACAAGAAAAAGTAAACCGACCATCTACAACAGTGAGAACGTGCCCAAAACTTCCACGACATGTGACGTCCTCAAAGAACCATGTTGAATACAGGAGAGTTTACAATATGGCATGTAGTCTGCCGCTTAGTTGAGTCGGTCGTAACCGAGTGGCTCATAGTTGTGTACTGATACATAAGAAACCAAAGGCAGTTGCATTGCCTCTCTGACGCATAACAAGAATTACATAGTGCCACGCAACGACGAAATGGTCGGCAGCGTTTTAGTGACGGTCTGTAGAAAAGCGACAGTTCGCGATACAACTGTTCATTTGTACATTCAGTAAGTAGATTGGCACGGCGTGCACTGCGACCGTGCCAAGTACGACTAATACATGGTGTGCTGGTAATATGAAGTACCGTTTGAACTACAAGCTGATTCTTTTCCACTGAGTCATCGTTTCACACCGCACGTTCTTCATCCTTGTCGCTTTCCATTTCGCTGCCCGTTGATGCGATTTCCCATTTTCCATTGATTATACGGATCCAGCGAGTTTGGGCATTGACCGTTGTGTAAAAGTTAATCGGAAGTCCAAGCAAGCTTCAAGAAACGTTTGTGTAACTACGCAAGCGCTTAGCCGCGTCAATCAACGCACTGTGAACCGCGGAGGAACTCCTACCTTTCCATTCCCCGAAAATGCCGCGAACCGACAGAAGTTATTATTTGGAGATTACTGAGTGCCGACAGTTTTCCATTATAGGTCGGACCAGTGGCCTAGAAGAATAACTTAGACGGGGAGAGGTACAGCAATCCGCTCAATTTTTGTCCGTTGCTATTGTTGAAGTTGCTGCCTGTGCTGAGTGTTTGATGACAGTCGTGTGTTTGATAGAAAGTCGGTGGCCATGCTCCTTACCTTCATTTATTTCCACCACTTTGCTGTCTTTTCCTTTATCCAAAACCTTCTCTTCACTGATAACATGCCCTCCTTACAACGCTGACACGATCATTGGAATTGATGGCGCAACAAACATCAATCGTCATACTAGATCTTGATATCTTTTGCGTGTCGAAGCTTAGTCTTGTACAGTTTGTTCATCCTCACCTCCCACTGTTGGGTCCTCTTCAAGCGTGCCCAAATTTTACTTCCTCTTTATTGTTCGCTCTCACGTGACCCGTTGCATTTGGTCGAGTTCTTCTGAATCGTTCGCTTCAGACTTGTAAATTTGATTAATTCAGTATAGTCGGTTGGGGAAGCAGAGCAGATCACCTCGCGACGGCGCCGGCCGGAGAGTGTCGAGGTCGCCGAGTTCGTTTTCCGATGCACGGGGGTGTCAAGAGGCGGATTCGGATAAACTGCAGAGAGTAATCTGTATGATGTTATTACGATTCACCCATATGTAACCGAAAGACAAGAGTCAAAGAAGGAACTAGTGAAGACTTTGAATTTTACCACCGCAAAGTCATGTGTTTTGAATCCTGGCTTTTTGCAGACTTGCACACAGCACTGGGTCCATCAAACCAGGTGTATCCAGTAGGTGGTCCAGTGCGCGTCGAGCAGGAGCGTGGTTTGCCTGTCTGAATGTGTCACGTGGGGACCACGACTGCCGAATGCAAAACCTGGGGGTTAAAGACGGTTGCCAGTGGTGGTATCACCGTTTGCTGTGTAACTTCAGGTGCGACACGACATGATAGATCTCGGGCAACAAAGGTGGAGTCTGTGCCACGACTAGCTTTGCTGACAAGTGCGTACTACTTGGGGGTGCCGGTGTGCGTGAGAACTCCAACAGGTCTTGCCAAAACCTGCCCTCCCTGAAAGCTGCTCAGATACACCCTTTGTTAAGCAAAATTTGGTTGATAGATATCAAATCGTTACATTTTTGTCGTGCCCAACAATAGTGACACTCTGTGGTGCACTTACTCCTAGGTGTGCCAAAGCAAAACTCAAATCATTTCCGCCGTCTGTGAATGAAATCGCTGAGGTTGACGGAAAGTACGTCATGAAGGATTTACCCTTCGGGCCCTTGTAAAGTATAAGTGAACGGTGGCAGCACCTGAATGAAACCGAGTTCGGGGAGATTGACCTAAGGCATGTGAAGTCCCAGGAACGCACTGGGTAAGTGACCAAAACTTCGGTAGACAGAAAAATCCTCGTGCGATTAAAACTCTGCTCAGCTGGATGCTTTGTGGTTCACTGATTGGGGATGTCAAACGATATGATTCCGTGCACTTCACCTTCCAAGGGGATTCTTATATCGTAGAACCTATCAGACTTCTGTACAACCGAGAATTTGACGGTATCTCAAACGTTACGGAATCTCCTTCCCATTAAGATGAGTGCACGGCACACACATGTTGCAGTGAATTTTGTCAGCCTTCCTATTTCGCAATTACTAATAACTTATGGTATCCTGCTAGTGTTGGAACCCAGGCCGAAACAAATCAATATCGCGACGCTGACATTACGGATGTAACGCGTCACTGAATTTCCGAATATGAAGGAGATCGCGGTTATTAGCTGTGCGTGGCCGTTTGGTGATCCGACGGCTGCTTTGCCAACAATTAAACTGAATGAAGAAACTTTTACCAGCCCAATGAATGCGAATTCTAGGTTCTTGACGTTGGTGTTCGGAGTAACACCAGCAAACTTCATTATAGTGTCTCAATGTCTTCGGAGATGTCTACCAAAAAGCATCGAATTACAACCAGGAAAAGAGAGATTGGGAATACATTTCAGCGGATGCCATCGACGCTGTTGAACTGTGTGTGTCTGTTCATCGGTGATGTTAGCGTTGAGACTTCCGAAGCCCTGTTCATTGGTGAACAGCATTAAATGAATGCTCAGCAGGATGCCTTACATAAGGATTTCGATCGTGGTGCATGAATATTCATGGTAGAGAGGAAAGGATTAGTTTTTCTGCGAAATATAGTTTTAACTAACACCCGCAGAGTAAAATTCAGCCGAAAATGGGCTCACAAATGTTTTGTTGACCGACTCTGGTACGATTCGTAACCACAGAGGCTAGAACTCCGGGTTGACCCCGTTTTGGCTGCCAGAAATTCACTTTACCCGAGGATTGTTTGCTTCTTCAGCCTTCGTCGATAAATGTTTTTACTATTGGCCGCTTTGTAATAAAAACTGCTCTATATACTTATGGGTCTATAATAACTGTCTCACCTACGTCCTAGATGCCAATATCTATACAGTTCTGTTACGTGGTTTGGTGCAGGTAACTCACGTGATCGGTCTACTCTTACACGAAAGAGATAGAAACGGTGTTGTGAAAATAAATCGCTCGCATAAAACGGTATTCCTGTAGTAGAAGGTTTCGGAAACTCTTCAATTACTTCTGCTGCATAAAATTCATCGCGTGACACTGCTGCTACCGACATCCATTGTGGCAACCAAGTCGTACCTCGTGACACCAGTGAGAATGGCCGGGCAGCACGTTTGTTAGGTGTTTCCGTCCATTTGTTCACTTTGTGACTCTTCCTGGCTTTATAAGCTTCCCATACTAGTTACCTTGCCCAACGTGCAGTTAGTCCGACTGCCAAAATTTTGCGGGTACTACTCAAAGATAGTAGGGCCTCGAAGCAAAGCCATGGCATGCGACCTATGTATCTACTGGACTCACTGCAAATACGAACACGAGCTTCTCATAGACTCGCATTGAAGGCTCCGTGACTTGCTCACTCCTAAGGATAACAGTACTCAGAGCAGAAACATAAAAGATGGCTCCGTCAGTTTATGAGCCTCTACAACGTCCATCCTCCAAACGTCAAGGCCAGCCGACCTTATCCCAGCTGCACACAACCAAGCTCTCCGCCTCTCGTGCAAGCCATTAACCTAGCTTCAACAGAATACATTGAGTGAAAGCGTGTCAAATTAGGTATGACTGCTTCTCGGCAAGCTGGCATTTACGATTCGTACACCGACACGAAGATCTCTAGGCTGTTAATCGAATTTCGTAATCACAGAACTGTCTCTTAGCTCAGAACATAATGCACACATATGCCCTGGAACGCTCAGTGTCTTGGGTTCTTCAAACATAGTCTAATTATTTACAATGCCGCAAGAGGCAGGAGCACGCCGCTCTACCGGAAAGAACCGGACGAAACGTTGCAATGGGGATCCCTTGGCGATCTGCTCAAGCTAAACGTGAGAGATGAACTCGCAGCATGCAAGCTTCCTGAATCTTAACAAGACGGACGCCCTCGGCCAATCCGTGTCGCGCTTGGTTGGACAGAAGAAAAAAGGGAGTTGTTTCAGAGGCGTCTTCCCTAACCAAACTCAACAACTATTGTTTGAGGGCGAAAGCTGGTTTTTCCTTGGGCGGTCAGGCGGACCTGACAAACAGTGTGTCGTAATTATAGAGGTTTCGAGTACAATAGAACGTGAGATTTGGTTGTACACGAAGGCTGTGGATTTCTTTCTTTTTCATACGCACGACGTAAACCAGTGAAACTTTCTTCAGGTTCAGCCAAGCCTGGACGTAGGCAAGTGTGAAACGTTTTCTATATAACGCCTTTCGCACCCGGCACAAGTGAACTCAATCTAAGCCCCCGAACTATCGTAAATCACCCTCCTAACAACAGATCTATTGTCCGCTGTGCTCTAGAGGTAGTACGCGTTAAAAACCAGCTACTTTCCTGGGATCACACTATTGTATTAAGTAGTCCAGCCTGGACTGGTTATCACTCGCCCTGTGCTCCACGCCTGATTCGAATGCTTTACTGAAGGACCAGTATGACTTAAGGTTGCCAGCAAACTGCTATACTTCTCGCCTGGGTAATTCTTTCTGACGTTCACTCACCCGGCTGGAGGCTTGTGTATCAATAGAGGATCTACTTAGATTACCTAGATGTTTGCGTTCGTATTCATCCCTGTTGAGCGTCGTTCACTGTTGTGTAATTCTTTCACGTTCGATCCTTCCTTCCACTTTCTGTGTGCGGAGGTTCACCAGCTCTACTTCCAAAACTTTGTCTCTGTACAGCTGTCCCAGCGGAGATTCAGCGCACGCAGTACCAGCTATTGAATACTGGAAGTTCAGGTGGTAGAGGTCTTCTGTTTGCCGGGACATCATTCTGAACAAATTTGTAGAATCTTCTCCGCGTTTTACTTTAAAGGTCAGCTGGGCACTACTTGAACTTAACACTCTGAGGTCAAATCAAACAGATAACGGCCGCAAGCAGCTCGATGATGTTTCCATAATAGAAAATACACGGATATCAGCAATTGCATATGGATAGATATATGAATCAATATAAAATGTCACGTAGGTTCGAAATGGTATGTCCTGAGAAAGTTTTCTACCGTCGGTGGTCGAACACAAACATAAAATTTCCAAATTCACGATGACGGCATGATCACGCCATCAAACGTACTATTCAAAAAAGAGGAAAGTGGGAAGTAGGACGACTGGACTGTCCGAAAATGACCGCTGGCAGTGGGGCACACATAGCCCCATGTACCTGCACTTTTGTAGTTTTCCACTTCTCCCGTGTTTTTCTTTTCTCATCTCTGCGGTTCTTCTCCGTTCAGTGACAGTGAACCGAGTGAACCCTGTGTATTCGTTCAATTGGGCTGATTTTACGCGAACTAGAATGGCGGTTTCTGCAATATTCCTCCAGCAGTATCCCCCGACACCCACGGCTATCGGTGGCTTCCAGAACTCCGATGAATGTGAGACCCTGTGGCTTCGAATAACGCTGTGTCCAAGACCCACTCCTGGTAGGGGTTATTTATCGTCTTCCTTCGTCCGACGTCTCCGACGACGACACCCTCCTGGTAGTCCTGAACAACTTTCTAGGGACACAACGTTATACTCGTTTGCTGACTATGGATGGCTTTAGTGCACGCAAGATAAACTAGACATCAGTTTCTCACCAGGACTGCGAAAGCGAATTCTCTACTTTCTCATTGACGCTGATACGACGGAAGGCGTGGGCACAGCACGTCAGCGCCCCGATAGGGCATCGTTTCGGTCAGATCTCTCTGTTCGACCTAGTCATCACTGACGAGAGCCATCTGGTAGACAGAATTGTCATCAAGCTGCCACTTGGACACGGTGACGACTCTGCTGACATTTGATCTCATCTGATACTGGTTAAAACAACCAGCAAAATGACCCACGGTTTGAAACTTTGATCCGGCCGAGTTTAGCGGCCTTAGAACCTACCTGAGTTCACTTCTTGACTTTGACCCCGTGGACCAGAGCTACCGTGCATTTCAAGGCGCAATTCAGAAAGCGGACGAGTTATTTGTGCCACGCGAACTGTGCACTCTCTCTTTTCGGCCACCCCTTCGGTGCAGAATACGTGGTCTTCGCGATTACTGTTCCCATTAATTCGCAGAGCATAAGCTTACGCGAACCTCAGGAGACCTGAGTGCGTTCCACATTGCTCGCAACAGGTGTAGATGGGAAATCCGTGAAGAAACCAGACTCGTACAAGAATTGATTCTCCTCAGAACTCAGGAGAATAAACACTCCTTATTTGAGCATAAGCGGCGACTAAGAAAAACTGAACCCTCGACGCTTTCTTTGCGACTGCATGATGGGGAGACTCCATCGGATTCCCTAGTTTTGACCGATTTATTCAGGGAGTACTACTCGGCAATCTACAACTTCGCACCACCCAGCTGGTATTCTGTCCTACCACTGCAGAACGTCCGGTAACCAGTCGTTATCCCAGAGTTTTCAGTACCCGATGTCGAAGACCTTTTACTCAAGGTTAATTCATACAATGCAGTGATTCCTGGGAAGATGCATTTTAGAATACTCAAGGAAGCAGCCGCCAATCTGGCACAACCTCTTCATAATCAGTTCAAGCAAACACTCCAGACTGGAATTCTCCCTAGTGCATGGAGAGATGCGGAAAGCCGCATCCATATATAAAGCGGTGACCGGCATTCTCAAGTTAGCTAACGGTCAATCAGCCCTACTAACTGTCTGTGCGAAGAAATGGGGCGCCTATTGAGGCGTGCCATCCTCGAACACTTTTCATCGAGTCATTTTCTCTTCCACGCAGCATAGCTTCTTCCTAACGAGTCGTGCATAACAACCATTCTTATTTCCATGGACAGTCTGATGTTAGCAAAGGATAATGGCCTCATCTCAGATGTTATATTCTTTGATTTCGACAAGGCTTTCGACTATGTCCCACACGCTCCTCTGAAACACAAACTGGAAGCACACAGTATTCCAGGAGAGGTTCTTCGCTAGATTGCCTCCTTCCTTGATAATGGTACTTTTAGAGTTGAAACTGGATCAGACCTTTCGTCTTCTTCTTTCATTTCCGTGGCGTCTCCCAGTATTCAGTGCTGGGTCCTCTGTTTGCCTCATTTACATCAACCACCTTCCGGATAATATATCCAGCAACGCCCTTTAATACGCTGACGAAATGAAAATCTGGAATGCCACTTAACCTTGTGCTCTACAGAAGGATATTGACGCGGTCAAATGCTGGTCAGACGACTGGATCCCCCCACTAAATGACGACGAGTGCGCTCTCATGTCACTCGGTGGAGATTCTGACGGTGCCTTCATGATTCATATTGCGTTTAGCACAAAAGATATCATGAAAATCGATCCATAGAGGGATGTGGGCGTCTGGTTGTCGTGTAACTTATCATTCGCGCATCAGTATGAGATGGCATCAATGGAAGGATTCACCGCTTTTAGGATGATTAAGCGCATAGACAAGAAGACGCTTCATACGCTTTGCGGGGTGTACATAAGACCGCTCTTCGAGTGTGCGATCCAGGTCGTGTATACCGGTCCGAAGAAAGATATATCAGCTGTTGCATGTGTGCAGCGCGTGGCTACGAAGCTAGTCACGTACGAGTTTCTACTTGAAACTATTGAGTTATACCCACTCGGAATCCGAAGAGCCCGTGGTAATATAATACTGATTCACTTCTTTACAGCTGATCTCGTAGAACAGTGCTTCACTAAAGCGAATGGAGACGGCCAGCAAGAACATAGTAAGAAGCGTCTCAAGCTTTGCCCTCGAGCCTTTCTAAGGCATTAGTTCTTTACTTACAGGGTTATTACCATTGAAACAGCCTTCCTTTCAAATTTGTTAGCAGTGCTTCTAGGAATATTTTGAAGATGTGCTGGATTATCATTTATTTGAATTTCAATGTGCGAGTAATATTATTCAGTTCTTGTTTTTCGCTGTGATCCCCAAGAGCGGTGCTACACTGTGATACTCAGAATAAGGGACTTCGAATAGCCCTAGGAATCATACTTGAATTGAAACCTCCCATGCAAGTAATAAGGAGAAGACCTTGTACTGGTAGCAGTAAGCAATTGTTATTCATGAATCGAGACACCGAATTTATTGATGTACAACGGTATTAGAGAAGTCACAGCCTGTCATTGGCTGATCTCATTAGCACATGCAACATCATAAACTGTATGTTAGTTGGTGGAATACGGAACAGATGAATGGGTGAATAACGGAAGGCACAACACTGAGACCGTTCGTCCAATCCTGATGTTGTATTTTTACCGCGATATTTCGATTGGCCGTTTGTCAGATCTTCTGTTGTGTCGGGGTTTGTATAATCGGTGAATCGGGATTTCTACCACACACACCGTGTTTTCAATCATCGCCTTTCAGATCTATAGACGCTTACTGACACTGAGCAAGAAAAACCGACTGGATCCGAGAACCTTGCGGCCCCTTCATCAAACCCGTGTATCAGTCGGTGAAGTCACAAAAAATTCCCTTCACCATCCATTATTATGCAACAAAATGATTCACCCTTCTAAGTGTTTACTAGTAGCTGGCTGCTCCAACGCTGTGCACACCTCACATACTTTCATCATTGAAGTAGTTCGCGCGATCGGATTAGTAAGGCAATCTCACCATAAAAACTGAGTCTCAATCTGCTATGAAACCATACGACCCGTTTCACTAACTCACAAATGTGTACGGGCTTACTCAGTCAAATGATAAGAAATAATCGAAATATAGCAACACTGATAGAAGCTGTAACAGTAACGTTCGTGCACAAACGGTTTACGCACATGTAAGAGGAGGACGTCTCCAAGAATTGGAAATGACTCACTGAGAAGCCAAAATCCCTGAAATTGAATAGGCCACCGCCCGAGATGAAAGAGAGCGCCAGCAAGTGGGTCCGGACGATTACTGATAGATAATTACACACAGGACATGGAGTGGCGAACTTCCGGCGTCCATAGGGCGACAAAAACGCGAGGCTGGATAAAGTTTCGCCGGGCGATTAATAAACCAGCCCGATTATCCACGCAAAAAGAAGAAGATGGAGACTTCGCGCGGTAACTTCCGTTTTTTATTGGTCAAGACGACCAAATTCAAAAAAGTGATGATGACATTTTCAAACTAGTGTACAGATGAAGTTAACGAAACGGTATGTACGAAACTATACAAAAGAGCTGATTTTATTGGAAGATTCTTTCCGTACAACTTCCTATTCGCACCGTGCACTCCAGCTTAGTCCATTCGGGTGCAAACCGACAAACCTGTTCAACCAATAGAAACGTGACAGCTGTGGTCCGTTCTCCGTCAGGAGTGTTGCGACGCAGGTTCGCGGCTGAGACCTTCGTAATTCCTCGTGAAGCTCAGAGTAACGGATTACTCCAATACGTCAAAAAATGTATGATTATTCACTCAAAGTTCGGCTCCTGATGGGTGATCTGCTCGAATTTTCCAATTTCTCGAGGCAGTAGACAACTGTTGGAACTGATCCAACGAAATAAAACCGTCAGTGATCACTATCGACAATCGATCGACAATGAAAAGCCAAAACTCAGCGCGTTGACTTCGTGTATCATCACCGACCCTGGAAAGTAGAGTGTACAGAGAGATACATCAAGCTAGCGAGGCACGGAGCGAGTTGTGTTTTTAGCCCCGGGCCGGATGTTAGAAAATGGGTAGCTTGACTAAAACAAAAGCAGGTGCAAAACCAAAATAATTGAAAATGTACAGATAAATGCGACAATCAAAATATTGTTTATTATGGTTGCTACACAACCTAATAGTGAACGTCCCGTTCGGCTTGAGCAATCATGCTGTAATAACTTGCGACATCATTTGTACTGCTGAGCTTATCTCCAAGGCAATCATTTCAAAAAGGAACTTCCGTAGAATTGTGGTGGGTACACTTATAGGGTCTGTTCCCTTTTGCTAGTTCGTCATTGTCTGTTGAGGAAATGTATGACCATTTTACTAATATCACTCGCGAAGCCATAGATTGCTCAACACCATCCTACTCTACAGCACACCGGGAACCGCAACAGCAGTTCCGTTCCTGAACTTCAAAGATGATCCACACTCAACGTCTAGCATGGACTCTGTTTAGAGTGTCAGGGGATCTAGATGATCATCTCTATGCGCGAATTCGAAACCACTGCACGAAACTAGTCAGACAAGATCGAGTAGGTTTCCAGCGACGCTCCACCCAGCACTTCGTCAGTGGTCCCAACAGCTTGTGTAAATTTGTCTGAGAAACTCGTAAAGCTAAAGCCAATGTGCCCCGGCTAGCTTCTGAAGTTCTGACTGAATTTTACAACACGGTGTTTACAAACAACGTGCCAAACTGCTCCGAGGCAAAAGGGTCAACACTTCTGGAGAAATCTCCACAGTAAATACCAGAGTGGGTGTTGTGCTAATGAAACTTTGGGGGGTTAAACTCACACCTCTCGGGTCAGACTGTATACCTCCTCTAGTTCTTGTTCATGGGATTGCACAGTTAGCTGTCACGCTAAGCGCCCTATTTACACAGTCTATTGTTATGGAAACAGTGTCCGAAAGCCGGTGGTCGGCGAATATCACCTGTCTTCAACGGCGGGCAGTACAACCAGCCCTGCAACTATCGCCCGATAACCCTCCTATCCAGTGTGTCCAAGATACATGAAGCGTTAGTCAACGATTCACTGTCCAAAGATTTTTTAACACAAGCTTTCTTCTGCATCGAACTACACGGCTTCCTCCCTGGCCGTTCATATGCTACGAATTTGCTGTTAACTGTCGACCAGTGAACCACTGCTACCGACAGAGGACACGAGATTAATGCTTTTCGCCTTGATTTTACCAAGGCTCTTGGTCGAGTGAATCATTTTGTTTCACTCGACAAGCGCCACCATTCCCGTGTCAGAGTAACCTTCTCTGCTGGCTCGAACCTTATCTGTCAAACCGTTCCTGTCATGTACGGTTGGTTTCCTCCGTATCCTCTGCCAGACTCAGCCCCAGCAGAGTCCCACAGGGCTCCATCCTGGGGCCACTACTCGTCTTTATCTTCATCAGTGATCTACCATCCGAAGTGTCGCCTCCATTGATGATTTTTTTTCGATAGTATTAAAATAAGGCATGTTGGCTCTGACGCTAGCGCCCTACGAGCTAATATTAGTACCCTTTACAAATCGCCTAAATCTATCTTTATCGAGTTCAATACCAGCAAGTGTAGTTATGCACATCGAACATAAGCACAATTTCCCTTACTCCATACCGCTCCAAGTCACGAATAGAGAGAAAGACCTTGGCACTGTTGTGACGCACATCTCCAATTCTCCCAATACTGTGGCGAGCTTCAAGAAAGCTAATGGCGCACTAGCACTTCTGAAGCGTTTGGTTGTTATATTTGAGCGATCATGTTTCAATAACCTGCACAACATTTATTCCTCCTCAGTTCTAGCAAAAGACCCTTGTTTGATGTCCTCACTTACAGAGGCGCGAGGCGAGAACAGTTCATGGGTTGAGTGCGAAACCCTGCCTTGAGCGACTTCACGAACTTAGTCTGATCATTGCTCACAATCAAAAGTGGTTGAGCGTTCAGATTTGATAATTTGGTCGTGCCTAATGTGAGGTCAATGGCGCAGTGGTCAACACGGTTGCCTCATGATTGGAATGGCCGGAGTTCAAATCCCGGTCGTGTCAAGGATATACACTACTGAGGAGCTGTAATGAGAACGAAACTCGAGTCTAGCACTTCTTTTCGAAAGAGGCTGGCTGGAAAGCCTATGTGAATGCGAAGGCTGCCATCAAATGTGAGTTATGTTCAACTTGAAGATAAGCCAAGTCCCCAACCACTCATCAGTAAATCTCTTCTCCCTGGAACACCGCAAACAGAGAGGCGATCTAATGTTGGCGTTACTGATTCTGAGGACCCCTAACCATCTGTGCAGATCCCTACTCACTTCTGCGGACACTGTATCACTCAGAAGTCATTTCTCGAAACTAAAATGTCAGTAAGGCATACTTGAGCTAAGGCGTCATTTCTTCTCTGTTCGAGTCTGCAAAGCCTGGAACTCTCTAACAGACCATATCATGAGTGCTGCGACAGTGGCTGAGTTCAAAATTTGTCGGGATCGCCAATTTTACACTTGGTCCGTGCCCCAACACACTGCTACGCGCAAGCAAATGTGTATGTTTGTCTGTCAGTTAGCCCACACCTATTTATGCATGTTCACCCAGCTGTATGCTCGCGTGTATAATAGCAGTAGGCATGCACTTACTTCTTCAATACAGATTTTAACCCTCCGAAACTCAAGAAAAGTTGCGACGCCTAACTATCCCTCTGGTGCAGAGATTCCTGGCCTGTCGCTTTCTGCTTTCGACCATTACCCGTTGAACCCATTGAATTCCCGGATGCGGGAAAGCATTTGTTACTTCCCAGTACATGTTCAGAACTCCGAAGCCATGTGATGAAGCTTGCTAAGGAACGAGAAAAAACAAACATTCCCGGATGATGGGAACTACCTATTGCTTCAGACCCGCCTATAATAACAGATGTGCATAATACCACGAAAGGGGTTCGATAGGATGGAAACGGAAGTAGGAAGCTGGGGCTTTTGAGAGTTCCGTATCTCCACATGCAGAATCTCGAGGTCCTCAGCAATGGGTTGAAATGGAAGAAAAGTGCAGTATCCCAATTATTGCAAGACGAGCCTTAAAAACTGCTACAAAGTTAGCAGAAACAACGTAGTCAGGTGGAGCATTCCAAGTCCTACAAAGGCACAGCGAGAAAATGCTGTCAGCATTCTAGTGTGCTATTTTGAAAATCCAGTTTTTGGAGGTATCCTCTCAGTGTCGTGCCATTTCCCTTGTTGAGCATAAACTGGCACGGGTGATCAGAGGACTTCCTTATTNGATTGATTTCGCCTAGCTGCTTGCCCCTTAACTATATAAAGTGTATGTTAACTTCGCAAAAGTAACCGATGAGATGCGAACGAAATGTCATTGCGCAAGACATCTTACATGCTACTATTGACTTCCTTATTAAAAAGATTAATACCAAGTCACCCCTAAGCCGACGATACTCCAAACAGTACGCGTTCAGAGATTTCAGCCTTTTCTCATATGACTTAGTTTTCGGGCCCTGGACCGCCTTGGGGGCACGATATTTCACAGTCTCCATTATCATCTTTTGGAGATATGGTGGCCAGATCACAGCTCTATTCTCCAGATGCGGTCAAACGAAACTGTTATAAAGAAGCTGAAAACAGTTGGGGTTGAACTGGCTTAAAAGTTGTTCCAATAACGGCCGGGCGTTGCCGTTTTTTTCACATGCTTCGTCGTTCACAGAGCCCTAAATAGTGTGCAAAACAATGGGTCTTAGGTCCTTCTTGATAAGAACTGTCTAAAGCGGGTATCCGTCGAGGTAATAAATGGTGTTCAGAGGTCTGCTAATGTGCATAATCTTTACACTTACCAGCATTAAACTCAAGCCGGTTCATCCGAGACCAATCGAATAGGGTGTTAAGGTCTTTCTGTAAAGTAAACAAATCGCTGTTAGTGTTGGCGGCACGCCAAATCTTAACGCCGTCAGCAAACAGTAATGATGGGAGATGATTGAAAGATGGTTGATGAATATCTAAATTAGTAGCGGCCAAGAATTGAACCTTGGGGTACTGCACTGAGAGTACGCCTGCAGGTAGGGAATGCACCGTTTACACGCACCCTGCACAGACAATTAGGGAGCTATGACTCAAGCCTTGTACCCCATGAGGGGAAAGCCTGTCGATTAAAACAGCACGGTCTACGCGGTCGGATGTCTTGACAAAGTCGAGATATACGACGTCAATTCCACTGCTTTAGTCAACCACTTTGGTCCACTGATCGGTGGCTATCATCAGATTTGTACACGAACGGCCCTTGCGAAGTCTGTGTTGCACCCTAGAGAAGAACTCACGAAAATTGAGGTGCTTATAAAGCGAGTCGTATACAAGCACCTCTAAAATTTTAAGACGCTAGATGACAAGACAGTTGGTCTGTAATCACAAGGACTATTACGCCTACCACCCTTGAAAACGGGTGTGATGCTAGCGATTCTCCAGCTCCTGGGTACTGTCCCCGGGGTGACAGATTGCGTAAGCAGTTATGATAAGTGGATTAGCAAGCTGTTCGGCCGCTTCACGCAAGGCCTTGGGAAGTATACCCTACGGCACCTGGGTTTAGCCAAAACCGCCTTGGAGGCAGTATCCACGGCGAAAGTGCCATCAATTTAAGTGTCAATGTGTACCTGGAGAGTTGATGGCGACCACGCAAAAGCACTGCTGTAAAATTCGGCGAGAACATCAACGGCTTCCGTATCAGAGTTTGTAAGGCCTGATGGGCCCAAGAGTTGTGGAACTCCAGCTTTCGCCTTGCGAGTTGACGCATCAAATCGGAAGAATCTATTTAGATCAGTGACACGTAAGACGTGAGAAAGGACCTAACCGAGCTGAATATTCACAAGGACTTCTTGGTGAGTCCTCTTGTTCTTTTGTCTAGCGTGATATTGGAAAGATCCAAACTACCACAGGATTGGGAGGTAGCTGCAGTTACACCTATACACAAAAGAGCGGATTCCAAGAATCACCCGGAGTCGTCGAAATTCAAGTGGATGTTGATCGAGCATATCAAGTCGAGATTTGTCGCGACATTTCTTAAGCCCGTGACTAGTTTGGTAGCTGCGCGCTGCACGCGCTCAACAGTGAGCATATCTTTCCTTCAGGCCTGACTAGCACACTCGAGTAGCGGTCCTATATAAACTCCATAAAGCGTCTGAAACACCTAATTGTCTATGTAGAGGAAAGTGCGCCTCATCATCTAAGGAGTGGTAAATCCATTTTGCCACCACCTCGTGATGGTACGCGAAGGATAAGTTTAACGACCTCCAGATACCCAGATCTTTCTTCAGATCGATTTTCGTTATGTCTACTATGTCTAACGCACTAAAAATCACAAAGGCATTGTCACAGTCTCCCCCGGGCGACTTGTGCGTAATTCTTGTCATTTAATGAGAGGCTCTTATCGTCCGACCAGCGCTTAATCGCGTCAACGTGAATCTGTAATGTACTGGGGGCCACTAGTATTGCATACTTTCCGGTCGTAGGCATACAGAGGTGTGTTGGTGGATGTATTGTCCGGAAGGTCGTTGATGTAAGTGAGTAATAACCGAGGATCGAACACTGACCCACGAGGGACTGCCCCAAAAATCGTTGAGTAAGATGAAAGGTTTGATCCGGTTGTAACTTTAAAAGTTGTTATCCAGAAAAGATAATCCAGCAAATAATCCCACCCTGGATACAGATAAAAGGCTTGGGGACGAGGATGAACCCCCAACCACAGCTGCCAAACGAAAGGCCAGCAAAGCACTGTATCTGTTTAAGAGGACTGTGACTTCTCGAGAACGATGAATCCTGGTACTTTTTTTCAAGGCGTATATGCAGGTCTGGAGTCTGTACACCGTTAGGGATGTAAAAGTGCACGACCGAGTACGACACCGATTCACAAAGTTGTTTGTAAAGCCCGAAGTTATGGACTATCGAAGGACTAGATATTGGATTTGTTCTCTCTAGAGATGAGCTGCAAACATGGAATTTTAACTAGCCTTCACATTTTCAAAAGGTTTTACAAATACTGGTGAGCAGCTGTTTACCCACAGTAGCAGCCCGGCGCTTCGAGTACATGAATGAAGTCAAGTTGCAACAAAACATTCAGGCTTACTTCTGTAAGATCGTGAACGCTCAAAATAAATTGTCAACGTAAGTGGTGCTAACCACAACGACAAATCGTTTCAAGCACGCTCTTGATATGTGTTGGCCACCGATGTCCCCTCAGGTGTTTTTAAATTTTTGGAAGCGAATTTCTAACTTCATGATCCTCTCGTCGCGTTTCCTTGTTTCGTGTATTTAGTAATTTTTACGACTTTTTCCCCTATCATTCCTAGACCCCGACAGATGACCAGACAACTAGTCCTAAGGAAGTGAAGTAGCGCCAGCAACGGCAGTGGCTCTGTGTTCCAATGTGATAAGTGTGCTGTGAGTCGACGGTCCTCCTGAACTTAATCGCTCAGTTCGTAAGGTGCTTATGAAATAAAGTGAAACTTTGTCTTCTCCAGTTGTTGTGGTACGATGGGATCTGCAGAGCTCACAGGTAAAATAAACTGGATACTTTCTAGCAATCATACGTTTTGTGTATTGGCCTAACTGACCTTAAGTGCCAACTTGGTAAGTGTCACTTGATACTGCTCTCGGAAATAGTTTGAGGCTCTTCTGTGTCAACAGGACGTGTGGTTTTGTCCTTCCTTCCTCTCCTATTCAGTATTAACATGTTTGACTGTTTTCTATTTGTTTTCTTTGCCCAGTCTTTCCTGCTACTATAGCCGTTAGTTTTCATTTTGGATGTTCTCCGTGTTCCGCCAGTTATAAGTCAAACAGATTTATGTGGACAATGGCCTTGGTATTGGACGCGCGTCTATTCGATGAGCCTGCCACATTAGCTAACTGCTTTGCAGTCTTACGTCACTCTGTCGGTGGAATTCTCTTAACAAAATTGACATGAAGCATTAGTTTTCTCCCATTGTTGCATCACGGTGGGATCGTTGGAGCTCACACGTGCAAGACGAGATCAGTATACGGAGAAATCGACAGTCCGTCTACATTCAGGTATACTAAATTGCTCCAATTTCCCGCAAATTCCAGCAGGCATATGTGATAATGCTCTGAGTTGGGTATCACTGGCGTGTTTCCGGTCAAAGCTATGCCACGAACTCATGTTTGTGATTCGGAGCCACTGCGATCCCTCCGAGTAGTCAGTTAATAAGGAAATAGGAAGATCGTTGCATTTGTCATGGATGTCAACTCAGCTCGATTAACGAAGAATGCGATGAAACTTCTGGTTATATTTTGCCCACCATTCTGCACAGTGAGCCATAAAGACTTTTCGGTGCGACTACAATTAACAAACCGCTGTAAATAGAAATGATGTAACAATCGCTTCCAGCGTTTTTCTCCTCAATTCTTCAGTGGCGTCCTTCGAGGTTAATCATGTTGTGGAGTAGAAACATCCGCGATAGGCTACCCTTGGGTGCATCTTCTCTGTCTATAGGGTCATTACGTAGTTGCCTGTTTACCAAAGAGTAGATATTACGTTCCTTCTAGTCTGTTATCATATATTAGCTCATTCATATAACTCATTTGGCCTGCTCTCTTGTGCTGAATTCCCTCCAACTTTCGAATAGCTTGCTTGGAATAAGGAGCCCACATGCTGGCGTGATCTGTTCTTGAAGTGTTGTCACACGCTCTTTCGAGTAACGGGTGCCTGTGCATCTTTTAGACGTACGGCAGCTGTACATTGAGAGTTAGCCCTCATCTCTAGATTCTGCAACTGTCTAACATCCAGTTTCTGCCGTCGCTCAGTTGTGTACAATAAACGGGCTTGCAGACATGAATACACAATTTGGTTCTGACCAGCCTATGGTCTGTGCTACATCCAACCCACGGATCACTCGCGTGATACGCACTCCGCGAATGTTGCGCTATCGCACGATCAGGTAGTCAGGCAATTGGTGATGGCCGTTTTGTTAGTGAGCCCACGTCATGATATCACTCGCGTCCAGCTGGGTTCGAGTGTTTGTGATGGCCAGCTCGTTAGTAACACATAGGTGGAACGGACGATCATCGTTCTGGTTGGCTGAACTAATGCTACGAGGTCCGAATATTCCAGTTCAAACTGTTGAGTCGCACGTAGCTCGTGCTTTGTAGTCATTCAGAACAAATAGTTGGTCACTTACCGGTGTCAAGCAAATTGTAGCGGACAGCTTACCATAGAACTGGTCCTTTTTTAACCAGTCAGACACATAGTTGGATCATAAACACTAAGAAGTGTGGCAGACTTACCTCGACCGAGTCACAGGTGCATGGACAGGATTCTAGGACTGATGCCATGCAGTTCACTCGTCATAAAAGAACAGATGTCAGACTGCGAAACAAACACTATGCCCTCGAACGCCTTCTGCTTGGTAACCTATCCAGTAGAAAGTGTACCTAGCATCTGCTCCTCGGGGCTCACCTTGGTCTGCAACCCTTGCCTCACTCAAGTCTGCTACATCGATGCGGTGGCTGCTTAGTTCGGTGGCAATCCATGTGGCGCGGCATTCCGGTTGTTCAGTGTTGCAATGACTCATCAACATTTGTGCTGTCGGACAACGTCTTGCGTCCATGCGCATGTCTCAGATTGACTAGTGAGACCGCAAGTTGAGTTTTTGACTCAAAAATCTGACCTGCGAGACAACAAGATGGGTTTTTCTCTCGGGCATCTTACTCTGAGCCAACGGCTCAGAAGGTTGATCCTTTTTACAGTAAAACGGCTATCCCAGCCCGGGGGCGTAATGAATAGAACGTTGACAATTCATTCTGACTGCTGCTGCATATAGTAGGTGTATTGTGGTCTACATCAATCTTCTGGAATTTGTGCAGATTTTCCGACCGTGCACTGGCGATCACGGCCAACCGTTGGGCGATCGGGGTGTTCTTTATTTGAGGGTAGCTTTTCTAGCCCCGTCCGTCTGCTCTCCGAAGACAGCGATGTCGCAGCTATAAAGATAGCTTTGCTGTGTGCTCATGGATTCATATCTCACTGCCTAAACATCCCCTACACAGTCAGAAGTGTGATATTAAAATCTATGAGCTTAGCTGCTTTTTGACTGGCTACTCTTCATTGACCTATTCAACATAGTTGAATCTGGGAGGACCGAAGTCATAGTCAGCCCAGTCCGCCGGATTGAAACAGCGCAAGCCTGACGACCAAGCCAAGGTAGTAGGAAAAGTCAGGACAGCGCGCACATACATGCACGCGCTTAGAAGGTCAACGCACACAGTGGATTCTGTGGCGTACTAATAGTGAATCAGCGGTGGCTGTCTCGATCACTTTTAGAGTAGTCAGTTTTCAGTTTAACAAGTATTCCAGCTCTTGACATCCGTCTGTGGCTTTTTATGCATGTACGTGTACTCTGTGCACGTAATCCTCAGCATGCCTAGTTAGACTACACACTATCCGCCGATGGTATAATTAGTCTATCACATCTGTTTTCAAATTACTTCCGTCTACTCACTGTTTCGACGTATCCCTTGCTATACTCTCCATTCCTCCATTCCCATCTCTTTATATTCGTTGATTTTGACTACACGCAAATGATCATATTTCTATTGATGGTACAACCAGGGCTTTCGTAACAGACTGCTTATAATAACACGGGCGCAGACGTTCTCTAGTTTCGTTCGCTACAACAAGCTAACTGAGATGGCAAAATTTCTTATGACTTTCAGGTCGTCAAATTCTTATGCGTAATCTTGTTTTTTCTAGCTACTCGGTGTGTTTTTCTCTCTATTTTCTATCTCGTTCACCTACCGGCCACCAAAGTTTATGTCTAGCGTTTAGCTCTGTCTGCTGACACAACGCTCTTTCTTTTTTCCGACGAGTTCAACCGTCTTTCATTTTCAGCTACTTGATATTTTCATCGGATTGACTAGTGGTCAGTAATTTGGACCTGTTGCGTTCTCCTCCGACATAGGGTACATGTTTTCAATCGCAGTGTGTTCCGATAGTAACAGGTGATAGGCGGCTCCACACGTACAACTACCTACTATTTTGCAAACATGATCCCCTATTTCGATTACCAGTTTCGCGTTATTGTTATCGGAGACAGTATGGTGGGCAAATCTTCATTTCTGCGCACGTTCGTCGAGGGTCGTTTCAGTAATGTTTGCGATCCTACAGTCGGAGTGGATTTTTACTCACGGACTGTTCGTGTTCGAAGTGATAAGTACGTAAAGTTACAACTGTGGGACACAGCGGGCCAAGAGAAATTCAGGTTAGTATTCTGATTGTCACTGTTTGTTAACTGGGCCTTACTACAGATCAATTGCCAAGTCATACTATAGAAATTGTGTGGGCGTGTTCATATTATTTGACCTAACTGACCGGGAAACGTTTGAACACATACCCGGTTGGTTTGAAGAAGCACTCTCGTCCATTCGATGTTCCACACCAGTGTTTGTGATTGTTGGTCACAAGCTGGATAGATGCGCTGAACGGAGAGTAAGTTGGTTGTACTCGCACACTGATTTTCCCCATTGTTCGTTGGTTTAATCGGGATCGGCTTGCACGTTGTTCTCGCAACTACGGTCATTGTTGTAATGAAACTTTCGTGCATATCCACTTCATTCTTATGGTATTAGACAACATGAAGTTCCGTGTTCATCTAGCGATGTAGAGTATTTTCTTAGAGCACTGACAAATTCGGAGTATCCCGTTCGAAAGCGCTCAGTCATAATGGCATGGTTTGCTGGTAACATTGTTGTTGGTTCAACCTCCAAATGTGCCCCGTCCGGGACTTCATTAATGTCTGTCGTGACAGTTCCATCAGTTGATTTTGTGAATCGCAGGCTCGATGCACACACTTGGGACACCACGTGGAGTTTCCGTGGAGTTTAGCTATCAGAATATCTCTGGTAGAATGAACCTATGCCCCGTCTTCCATTATCACTTCAAATCAGCTATGGTTTGCCACATATAGCATGCCACAATTATTTTTCCTGTTACTCAGTCGTTACCTCACCTTCGTCTGATGTTGATGCCGTCGTTGGTATAACAAGTAAGTGCCCTGTTCATCGTGAGTGCATTTTGTTGTCACGTGAATTTCTTAGAGGGTCTACACGCACATATTGTAGGTTGGTGATATTCTCATGTTTGGCGCATGTACAGATCTGTTCTACCTGGGTAAGCGTGCACAAGGCAGCATACTTCATTGGGATGTGCATTCCGGCAGCATCTTGTTCGTGACCTCGGTGACGACAACGGCAATGACCTCCAACTTTAAGAAAAAAACTAAGCGTCTATACGGAAACCATAGTGGCACGAACTTGTTCAAGATTTCCGATGATTATGACGCAGAATGTGATAAACCTACTAATGGACCATCCTCTTGCGAATTTAAATCTGAAGATGAATTCCGGTCACGTGGCCTGTTGGAATTCAAGGGCGTATTTATGTAAACGCACAAAACCGCTCATCATCCACTATATCCGTTTACATTATACGATTTGTTGTCTGGTCTTGTGTTTGCAATATTGATTCTTAATCTAATAATTTCATCCGTTTCCTTGGAGTTTTTCAAATTGCATTTGTCAACACAGTGTTTGTCGTGTTTGGTCACACCGATTAATGCACAGTCGTTTGGTCATCATGTTTAACTCTCCGTGATACAACCGACTTTGCTATTTGGCATGAATTTGTCTGCTAGAATCAATGGAGTTTCAGTTACCACTGCAGAAACTTCTGACACTTCAACATCGGGTTAATATGATTGCGCAGGTGAATGAACTGAGATGTTTGATTCGTCAAATCCAGTCACTCACTCTCTCCCATGAAAATGAGATAAATTTACGTCCCCTCGAGAAATTCAACTATCTGTGTGGGCATAGGTGACGAAGGACTGTAGGTTGATTCACTGGAACTTTGTAAATCTTCCTTGACGCTTCTGCCCACCAATTGTTGTCAGCAAGGTGTGACACGACTGCACTCGTGATTGACTTCATATCTCCTGTTCTGACCTGAGTTGGATGACGCCCTCCAATACGCTTGAGTAAGTTTCTGGTCCTTCCACCTTTATGGTGTACTGTACAACGGCCGCGTGGGATAGAATACACGGGTACTGACTTTTTGAACAGGTAGTTTGCTCTAAAACTGATTTTGCGCGGCCCGATATACAAATTTCCGTAATTTTGTTTTAGCGAAACGTAAGCAGAACTTAATCCGTTCTTCAACTTCACGAGTCATATATACCTACTCAGAATACATCCCATAAAACAAATTCCATTCTTTTAACGATACTCTACTAGAAAATGGCTGCCCTAGTGTAGTTACCGCACGCGGCATGTTCACTGCTTGCGCTGAGTTCCTTATTCGCATTGTCGGTAAGACACCTTTATTTATCTCCCATTCGTTCAAAAGAGACATGTTCAGTGGACAGATGAACGGGTGCTTGCACCAGCCACTGAGTGACTTTTTCGTTATTAGACCATGCTCAGAATTAGTCCTAGAGATCAGTCTATCCACAATTGACCTATGCGTTCTTTAGAATGGTGCTGACGTACAGTAGAATATATCGGCTGAAAAATTGGCTGTTTAAACCGGCTTAATTGCATCTTGTAAATTGGATCAGACCCAGTCACAAAGTATAACAGTAATATAGTCGTGCCACGCGTTGACAACCATCACTGGGAAGACTTTTCTCAAGTATTCTGGTTGGTTTACGCGGTTCAGTGCTGTGAGACGGTGTATTCTGGCAATGGCCTAGTCTGTCATTGTCGGATTATCTACGCCAGCGTCTTGTTCACATAGGCGATTTGTTCAGATCTTCCACATTCCATGCTGTAGAGCGGTCGACACTAAATTGTTCACACACAGAAGCTGGATAGAGCAGAGAAAACGGTTAGTTGTGACGAGTGTCGAACGCTTATGAATGCTTTGCACTTGCGATAACGGACTCAGCTGGAAACTTTGTCACATACGTGATGTTATTTTTCCAGAATTTTGTGACTAACAATACTGGTCTCTGTCAGCTACTATCCTGTTTCACTGTTTTGTCTGAAGTTTATTCTTGGCTGTCCAAGAATTGTTCTCATTTGCAGACAGTTTTCATTGATTCCACGTTATAATCCTACGTACGTTAATGGGATTTAAGTGCGGACTTTTTGACGTACCTCTCTGCTTTAAAAACTTCACATTGGTTTGGGCTGGAGTGCTCTCATCTTTTGGTGTTTACTTGTTTTGGACCTCAGCGAGACTATCGCATGTGTTCTTCCTGTTATTTCATCGAAGTTTTTGTTCAGTTGTCACAGTTATGGTGGCCGGGTAGTTGTTTTGGCCACCTTTAGCTTTTCTTATCCTACGTAGTTTTTTTCAACGGATGTTCAGGTTCCCAGTTTTAGTGATTCTTGCTGAAGGAACAAGGCCATCGCTTTTTCTGTATTCAGTCCAGTTCGGTCCAGCAGTTTGCACACCAGAGCGTACTGGACCTATTCACATCCGAGAATGGTCAACTAGTCAGATTGACCCATGCTTACTGTGTGGTTTTACTGTCCGCATTTCCTCGTCTTGGGATAGGTGGCTGAATGTAACGGTAAGTAAACGAACGACAGAGTCGTCTGGGTTTTTTTTGGCGCCATGAGACAAGTGCTCATTTTGGACGCCTGCTGAATTCACATGATTCAATCTGGGGACACACAACCATCTCCTTTTCATCCGCACTCGGCATTTTCTACTGAAATGGTAACTTGGCTGTTTATCCAAATTTCGCCTGTATGACTTGGACGGGATTGTTACACTCCTGATATGTCTTTGAAAACAACGGTCGCGATGTTGCAGCGAAACCGGTACTCGGAGAAGAAGTGGCCAACTGAGATAGTTTCTCGATGGTTACTGGAAAGCTTTGCTGCCTTCCAGTATATCGTAAACTCTCAACCTAGCGTGTATTGCAATTGAACAAAGAGCACTCATATTTATGGTAAATGGGTCGATGGTTGGTGAAGACTGGCATGCGTGAGAGCGTATGAACTCGTTATTATGGATGAACAGTGTAGGAACGACCCTCGAAAACTGACGTTTTTAGAAACAGATGTTGTGTATACGGAAGTGTTTTTCACGGTCGGGTCGTGTTTTCCAGGTGATTTTATCCATTCTGTATGGGCCACATACCACATCGTCGGTCACGACTAGTACATAGCTCTCGAAGATGATGGGACCGAATTTCATGAGTGATCTACCAAATGTATTACGGGGTTCCGTTAGAAATAACACTTGCTTTGACTGTGGCGTTTTTTGCGATGGAGGAAGGGACGTTGTTTCTGCGCTCTGTTATCACCAGAGTGACTGCACCTTATTGTGATTTGCCCTACGGCAGCATTTATGTAAATGCGGTGTTTGTCGTTACTTTTATCGTCTCTTTCTAATAGGCAATACCTTTGCAGTTAGTCGAGTTGTGCTAATAAAGCGACCTGAGAGTATTTCGTCAGAATTGTGCGGCCAATTGTGGGACTGAATCATGGAGCGAAGTTTTCATGGATAGGGGGTTACTTCTTCAGCCTCGATCTCCGGGGGGGGGGGACAATTTTGCAGTGAACTGAGCCAAAGGTAATGCGGTAGAAAAGTGGTTTGGGAAAATCTCGTAACACCCGTTCTAGTAGGTTGTCTACTGACAGCGTCTGTCAATCTGTTATCGTCTTTTTAATAGGTGAAGTGGGTGGTTGAAAGTGAGGTACTTCCAGTCCGTCGGACTCGATCTTCATGTGATTCTGAGCTACCTCGGGAAGGTTTAGTTCATTTTCATAAGAAACTTGGACAGACGATTGCAATAAGATGCCAGTAGTAGTGATCGAACGAGTATCGAACATTGTCGCTTTACAGTGTCCTCCCACGACTGTTTGTTTGGAGGGGTTTTATGTTGGCTAGTACCTAGAAAACACTTAAGGGATTATGAACCTTTCTCTTGAGTCGACAAGTAGAAAGACGTCATCGCCGTCTTTGACATGAACAGCTTAGTCTGTAGAGCTGTTAAAAGTTTGGGAGAGATAGTCGAATTCGCGGAACAAAAGTTCATCATGCACAATAATATGGACGGTGAGTGACATTAGGTCTTACTGGCAGCCTCCCAAGCTCGGTACTACGAAATAGTCGTCAAAGTGAGGAATATCCGAGGATTCGTCATTTCTGGTATCTAATGTTGTTGGGATGTCGTGGCTGCGGCTCAGAGAAGGGCATAATGAACGGTGTGGTCAAAATATTTGACACTATCAGTGTTCCCAACCTAGTACTTTCGATGTGCAAGTGAGAAAATCAGAGGTTACTATCGAGGATTGTGCACGTCTCCAGTTATCCGACGCACCGGAGGAAATGAAACTGTTGGCATCCTGCTTGGTTATGGAAGTTAGAGAAAATTCGCTTATGTACGCTGGAATTTTTTGTGAACTGCACAATTTTCATTCTTTACATCATAAAGTGTCGACTGTCAGGTGACGTATTACTAGTTTGCACTTTGATTGCTGGATACTCTTAAGCTGCCCAAACCTAAAAAGGTACAGTCGTGGTAACTGTATCTTGAACCTACAGTCATATGGTTAGCAGTCGTCGCTATTATCAATTAGTTGCTACGTGTTCTCAGCGTTGTTTGACTTATCTTCAGCCAGCTGGGATTGACCAAGAGAACTGTACTTTGCTGCAGAAGGTGGCTATCCCATCTTGACATTGGGTAGGAAAGCCCTCTAAAACGGTTGCAGAGTTCGTTGGTGTGCGCAGGATACCGACATGCGTGTACCCCACACGCACGTGTTTGTTCATCCAAGGCTTAGGTGGACAAATACGAAGATACACACATTTCAGCCTGGAGTCATTGTCTGTGGAAGCTTTGAGTTGGGACACTACGTGATGTCACAACCTTCTACTGTTTGGTTTGCGCTCCCTCCTCCTCATTTTAATCCGCCAAAGCACATTTGAAGTGGTTGGTTGGGACTTCAAATCGATCGTCATTCTGTTGCTAACATAGTATAACAGAAATTCTCATTGCCTGGGCTACGATTCCACAAACAGCCTGTCATTGACGTGGGAGAAGTTTGGAGGTGACGTTGTCCCAGCATTCAGTGGGTGATAAGATGCAGTTAATCGTTGTGATGGGAGTGGTCTAACATGGTCTTTTCAAGGCAAAACGTGATTATTAAGGTCGGGGCCCTTCTGAATGATATACGGAAGGGTGATACCATTTTGAAACAAGTTAATAATTTCACGGATTCCCATCCAACGTGCAACATAACTGGACTCAATCAGAATGAGATGTGAGAACAACCTACGGTGTCTGATTTCTCGTTTTCAACAACTGGCTCTGTTATCCTGACTCCTTTCGATTGCATGTGTAGCTTACTCACTGGACTGGCTCACTTCATCAGTGTGGCTTGCAGCCACCTATCTTAAGGAACGCGTTTTTCTCGTGCGTCTTCCTCAATCTTCTGCTGCATCGAAAAGGTGTTATGAAAATTGAAGACCTCTGTGTACATGTGCCCCTGATGTGCAGACATTTTGAAGGATTGCTCACATTTCTGCCACTTTGGTAGGTGTTTCTGAACAGATTTGCCCGTGGTCCGTGAGTTGCGAGCTTGTGTAGCTAGAATTAACGCTGTTTTTGAACGTCTTCAACGACGTTTCCGAAAAAAATGCGACCTGATACAAATCAAATTGCTTGTTAACAAAGCCATAGTACTATCCACACCGTTATATGGCATGGAGATCCGGACATTGTATCAACGTAATGTGCAGTATCCGAGCCACTTTTTTCTGCAATGTCTATGATGCACCTTGGATATTTGGAGATCGGACAGGATCCGAGATACCGATTTACTCCGCCGAGTAGACATGGACGGAATCGAACACATGTTCGTGCTCAGTCAGCTTCGTTAGCTATGACGACTGACGAACGGATCCCGGAGCAGCTGTTTTACGGACGGTTTATAGCAGGCAGGCGAAATCCTGGCGATTAAAGGTTGGAACAATGTGATGTCCACTTAAGCCTTTCGTGTTGTAACGTGGACTTCAGTTCCTGCGAGGTTGCAGCCTTAAATCGGACCGCCTGATGGAGTGCGATACGAACGGGCTTCCGAAAATTCGTTGACTGGCAGCTGCGGTGCCGTGAAGCTGATCGCGCCGTTCATTCGTGAACTATTGGCACCGTGGGTTGTGTTGACGCGACCATTTGGTGCGCAGCCAAAGGTGCGCCGACCATTTCGTATTGGCGGATCATCAGTGAGCCCATCCCAAACCGTGAACGAAGACATGGTGAATTCATCAGGTGCAAGTAAGCTAAATCGTCCGTATCAACTGATAATGACCATCTTCTGGCAACTTGTCCGCTCTTTCGAAAACTGGGGGTGGGGGGGTCGCGGTTGTCTACTATTTTAAGATGGGCTGGAATAAACTTTCAGTGACAAATGGTCTTTACATTTTAAAAAATGGGAACAACAAATGCAATGAGAGTGAAACTAAGAACGTTGTTACTCTTGGAATTCCACGTAGCGAGATCAAGATTCTTCTTAAAATTGCCTATCCGATGAATCCTGGTTCACACAGTACTCTCTCAGTACACAATTGAAACACTACAGTTGAAAGTATGTCATACAGTCCCCATTCATTCGTTTTCAGAATTATTTTTTTCAAATCGTTCTGAATTTACACATTTCACAGGTCAAGCGTTATCTTCATTCTTCACAAATTCAGGTATCTTCCACAACACAAACCTTTCCGTGAATTCTTTTCACTTTACATAAGCCCTGTGATAAACTGTTCAGAGTATTGTCCTCGAAATTTAACATTGAATGACATACTTCCTCTCACCTTACAGAACGATATTTGAAATGGTTAGTCTAGTGCCCACTCATTGTCGCTCAACGTATCCAAATGTTTTATCTTCCAAACTCAAAGGAACAACTTATCAACAGCTTTTGATAGCTGCTCCCAACTGGAAATTAGAAACCAGATGCCTCCAGATCTTAATCTGTAAACCTTTCAGGTGGGACATTGAACCATAATTTATCATATTGTGTTCGGTTTAACTATGGATCTACGAAGGTTAGAATACATTTTTCAGGTTTTACACTCACTTTCCTTCTCAACTCTATGTGTGCATATGTACTGGCATACTGGTTGTGTTCTTTTCCCGTCATTTCCTTCGGTCTTCCGATCAGAATTTTTCTGTATATTTTATACCAATGAAGCAGGAGGTAACGACAGAAGTGTTTGAGAAAATACACTAAGGCTAACATCTCACGGCGCATGGTTCAGTAACGCATTTCACACTTGTTGAACAGACGGATTGCATACGCAATCACCACTTCCCCGTTAACTGACTTTTCGGAAAATACAACGCCAATAGCCACGTCACTGGCATCAGTGTCTGGTCCAAAGGGGCCAGATGGTGGTGAGAAACTTGGATATCCAAGAATAGAGGGGGGGGGAAGTGAGCATATCTTACGGAGTATTAAACGTTGTGTGACATTCAGTGGATCAGACAGATTTTATATCCTCTGTGAGCCGATGGAGCGCGGATGCGGTTCCAGTAAAATGTGAGACAAATTGTCAATAACAGAAGACTGATCCCATAAAACTGCGTGTCTCACTCGTTGAACGTGATGTTAGCCAATCGATGACTTGTCTAATCTTTGCGATTAGGTGTCCTAACAATCACACCGCTTGCTTTACGAACATATTTCGTAGGCTTTAACTTCAAGCCAGCAATTCGGAGGCATTCAAATACATTCCTGAGTCGGTCATTGTGCTCCGCTGTTGTGGTCGCGTGTACAACAATGTCATCAAGGTGAATTAAACACTCACCTGACACGAGGTCTCGGAGTACTCTGCTTTAATCGCTGAAAGGTGGCAGACGTACTAGCCAGACCAATCGGCACCGTTTCAGATTCATACAATCCGGACGGGTTAACAAACACCGTTTTTTTGACGATCCGCTGAATGAAGTTCAGGCTACAGTAGCTTGAAGCCGAGTGGCGCATGAAAAGCCACTGCGCTGCGTAAAGCGTCGAGTGTGGTATCTACGAACGGCAAGGGTAATGAACTCTTTGGTATAGCATGTAGGCGTCTATAGTCAACACTGAACCGCAATTTTCCATCCTTCTTTACCAGCACGATCGGGGATGCCCAAGGAGACGCAGACGGCCGTATGATTTTTTTTATCAAGCATATTTTATACCATAATATTCAACTGCGGTTGATAATGAAGTGCATTCTTCTGGGAAGGTTGTCGGTGAAGGTCATAGTCGCCTGTATCGATTTCGTGCTACGCCCGTCCAGTTCACCCAGTTTCCTCCCCATCAGAGTGGAAGACGTCACGGAGGCTACACAGGAGGTTTGTGAGTGTCAATCTTTCGGCATAGGGCAAAGATTTAGTTGAGGGCTGCATCATAATTGATTGCAGTCCTCTGGTTTTCCTAGTTGTTTCTGTTCAAGGGTTTTCTTGCAGTCTGGCTTTCATGGTGTTATTACCGAAACAGGTTGTTTGAAAGCTCACGTCAATCCTGCCGGAGTGCCATCTCAGAAAATCCATTTTAGGAATGGGACTCGTGCAAGGGGTGCCAGTCTTTCGTTTTCAGTTCACTCCTTTTGTGGCAGAGGTTATATGTGGCAATCGGATAGAGAACGCTTGATCTAGGTTCGCTAGATGAAGGTTTCGATTCCCAATGGCTTTACGCTAGGGGGCGTCATCGGTTTCCTTGTGTACGCTCAAACCGTCATACTGATATGCGGTTCCATACCGTCACATATCGTTTGGAATCAGAGTCCATGGTGCTGTTTGACTTTGTCTTCTCTGAACTAGTTTTATGAGATGAATAATAGCGCTGTTCTCTTCGTTCCAGCTCCTGCATTTAATGCTGTCACATGTGAAGGCGTAACTTCCCACTCCTATTAGAACTCGATCTGTGGTTAATGTAAATATTTGCCACTAATACTAGCTTTTAACTCATGCTGTTGTGTTCCACGATAATTTAGCCTGGTAGTGCACCTTCTTGATGACTTAGGTTAGTTCATTCACATGGTAGTGAACTCTTTTCCAACCTTTGACGTTCCACCTTTGCGTCTAACGTTTAACTTAATTACATACGCCCCTAACTTCAACTGAGAGTTTTATTAATTGGTTGATCCCACGTTGGTTTGACACTGTTCTCCGGTTGTTTCCTGGGGTTCCTGTTTGCATGTTGTTCCTTTCAGTACCTACTCAGAGGCAAGTTGTTCTTATAATCACTTAACAGCCTGCAGCAAATGTTCCCACAAAACATTGTCGTTCCTCATACTGTGTGCGTACCTCCGGAAGTTTGAACCACTGTTTGCTTCGGGTGTTTACATACGTACCGTATCACCTCTCCCTTCCTTGCCAGCGCCTCTTATCTTTTCCGTTCGTTTCGTGTACAGAGCAGACAGACAGCAGGTAGCAGCGTCGCATGCTCACAAGCTTGTGAGTGGTGTGAATCATGAACGTAACACTAGGGCAATGTCAATAAGCAGAGATCAGAGAAGTTGGAGTGGTGTGTTCCTTTCGTTGTTCAGTGTTCAGACGATGGAAGATCGCTCGGTAGGCGAGTTGATCAAAGAGAGGGAAGTTCGGATTTCTGGATGTTCTGGTTCTACTTTTGGACTGAAGGTGGTGAACAGCGTAGAACTGCCGGTATGGACAGAGACAGACATAAAAGGGACTGAAATGATGTATAGATTTGGATTGAATTTACAGTCTTCATTATTTTCGAGTTAACGACAGTTTTTTTTGGGAAACAAACAAACAAACCTTGTTTGAAAACAGTAGGTCGAACTTCGTTCTGAATATGTTTTATCAAGGAAGAATTGTGTGCAAAGTTAGTAAACTTATATGACCACCCCAAGTTGTCATAGTGCCGTCAAGCCGATGTGCTAATCCAACGTCAGCCAATAATGTGTAGAAGTTAGTTACTGTGGCAGCCACGTGTGCGCCATCGCCCACTTACTGTTACCTTTGCCGGGCCGCTTTCTAATAGTTTGGACGTGGACCTGCTGCCGTGCGACCAACCTTCATGTGACTTACAGTTCATTCTGCATCTGCCTCATCCACTCCGTGCCACGAAGGAGTGAAATTTTTGGTGTTGAAAGCGGATGATTTTAGCGTCCCAGCGTGCAGCTGGATACCCAGGAGATTACCAAGTGGCTAGGTCTAAAAATCTCATGCATTTTTTGGGAAGACCAATTTTCACGCGCACAAAATGAAGGGAACGCCGAATGATCTTATGATGCGGGGCACATTACATCTAACTTCCAATTCTATAAGAAGTGCTTCAGCAGTTCAACTCTCTGCCCTCACAAGAACGAACGCTAAACAACTAATCAGCCAACGGACACAGCGTAGTCGGTCACTGGCTGAAAATTTACTGTATCCGTCAGTGACATCGCTTGCTTTACTGGTGAACAAATAAAATGATACGGTCTTCAAATTCTAGACGTTCGCTCTCGTCGATGTATTGCCGATGAGCGCTGCTTGATCATAGCAAGACATTGCTAGTGTTTTGTTTTAACTGGTTGCCCATATTAGACGACAGTTAAAGTGCCGACCCACATTCAGCCGCTTAGACACTTTCCGCTGCTTTTGGTCCCTTCAACTTAGCAAGAATGTGTGATTTCACAACGAACCGCGCTAATCCGTACGTCGTGTTTCACGAAGGCTTAGCTATTTCGGTGGTCCAGGGTTATCAGGTAACTGGCCCGCAACCTCGATTGCAACCCTATAAAAATTCGGTAGGATTTATGAGCCTGAGAGTATTCAGGTTTTTGCTAGGAAGTACAGTTCAACGGTCAACTTGGCGCTTGGTTTGAACCATGCATGGAGCCGCTCGAGTCTCGCTGTACTACGGTTTTTCCTCCGAAGTGTTTTCCATCCACGTGTCGGAGTGTTGGAGCAAAACGATAGAATAAGGTGCTTGCTTCTTGCGAAAAGTAACTGTTTCCGGTTTAATAATAATATATTTTAGAAAAGGTGGGGCGACCGCCGAATTTTTTCCCGGAGTACATATCATTGACACAATCGACCTGCTATACACGCAATCAAGTACACTTAATCAAGCAGCCACTCGGTATCTCAAGGACATGTGGTGGGTTCGGGGTGGCTGTGATCTGATGAATTATGCATCAGTAACCATCTCAGGCTTCTATTAACCGTGCTGACAAACGTCTGCATCTATCTGCTTCATCCATCCATGGGGCTCTACTAAGAGGGCTAGCGACTTTCAGTCCGCTGTTCAAAAACGAAATGCCACTTCCACCGGTCTGCAGTCCCGAAGTAACGTGGCGCCGGTGTTCTGCAGTGCCAGTGTTTTTGGAAAACATAATGAATAATTTACAAACCCACCTGACTGATGCTCATCTAGTTAACACTCGACATCTGGTCACATCCAGCTCATCGCGTGACGTGAAGTGACGTGCGCACGACAAACGATAGCTGTAACGCCAATTTATTTCATTTACGACCTCCTGACTCAATTGTTCTCTCATTTTAATAGGCACACTTCGGTGTTGTATTTGAATTGTATACAGTTTCCTCCGAAGGCGATTATTTTATCACATTCGGCTGTCTAGCTGGAGTGGCTCAAAGAGGCTAACAACTTACCCTGCCTGAAATCGGTTTAATTCGATGCATATCCCTTCATTTGCTATGCCTTTGAACAGGTAACCAAATTTGAGGCTGAATGTCTAGCCCAACGTCTGGGAGACCTTGTTTATATTGAAACTTCATCCATTACTGGTGAAAACATCGAAAGGTCGTTTGAAGTTCTTGCAGAAGCTGTTTACGCTAACGTGATCCGTGGAGAATACCGGCAGGTAGGCTATTCTTGTTGTGTGTTTGTGCTTTGTCTACGGTCTTTCTCTGGGCACCGTCCTAGGCGATTTTTTTTTATCCTGGTTGGGATGTGCTCAGTTTTTAAGAGTTCCATACATGGATGGTTGCATACTGATGCGTTTTTCATTGCATTGTTCTGTCTTTCAGTTGAATTGTTTATCTTTCCATTTCGCACAAGGCGACTGCGTGATCATTTGCGCTGTCATTTCCGGCGGCGAAGATAGAACCAAACCAGTAAAATTTGGTTCCCACTGAAGAGGCCTCGTTTTGCGTTATATTCTCAGGGAGGATTGGCTAGGTTCTAACTTGCATACCGATGCTCAACATCAAGCTACTCAGCTCGCCATAAAACGTGCGATTTTCTAGATATACTTACGCATTCTCCTAAAGTGATTTGAACTCTGACTTTTGCTGCAGTACGAAGTGTGTCAAGTCACTCTTGACATTGTGCTTCACAATTATTAGGTGGCAAACTGAAATTCGTCTTTGGTAGACATTTCTAGAGCCCAGATGAAGCAGATGGTCAAAAATCTGCTGAGAGTGTAACGGGTATCACGTCTTCTGTTGTTGAACTGGTGTGCACTCGTGTCAGGTCAAACCGTCCTCACTGAAATTGAAGTGTATAAGCATTTCAGTTGCACCAGCAGATCGGAAATCAGATTACGTGCGTCAGAATCTGACAGGAAAGTTGAAAAACAAATTCACCAATATGTTCCAGGAAGATTTGGGCTGGTTTTTCAAACCGAAAGCAATATTGGGTTCACGTCCAGGTGCCAAACGACCCAAGCGACCTGTGCCATATACTGCCTTACTAATCATGGGCGAAGGGTTGGACAAACTTCGAAAATCCAACATTATTCCAACCAGTCAATTACTTCGCTTGGTTAGCCCTTATTGTTGTTGTCCTCAAGGCGTCTAACAGCTCCATTCGGTTGTATGTAGATCTTTCAACAGAATTAAACAGCGTGCTAGGGGACCATCAATATCCATTTCCATTCGCTGAGAACTTGTTTGCAAAGCTCAATGGTAGAGAATACTTTGCTGACGTTGGTGTGGCTGAAACCTACCTACAAGTTGAAGTCTACGGAGATTCTAGAGAATTGCTAACTATCCACATCTACTGGAGATTGTTCGAGTATCACCGTCTACCTTTTCGAGTGAAATCAGCGCCCACTCTCTTTCGGCGGATCATATACACAATTCTAACTGACATCCTGGAACTAGCAGCATGTCTTGACAGTGATGATCTGTACGAAAAAAGTGACCATGTCTTCAGCCGAATGCGAAAATCTAAGTTTAATCATATATTAGGTGCAATATGTTTATGCAATCCGGCGAGTATCTGGGGGTTCATTATCGACCAGTGTGGAGCCGTCCTGACTCAGCCAATGTTGACACAATCAGTCGACTGCCCCATCCAAATGGTGTGTCAACATTAAGGTCATTCCTGGGATTCGCGAACTACTACGGTGTCCTTCTATCAGTGATGCTTCATATACAAAGACCCTTAACCCAAGGGATGCAGCATGGGACTACTGTGCTGAGTGTTAAATTGCCTTTTCTCTGGTTAGGGCTATGTCTGCTTCGGATCCACTGCTGATTCAGTTCGACCCTTCATTGGACTGTGGTACTGGAGTAGTCACATCCCACAGACTCACAAAGGCTTACGAAAGGGCGATTGCTCACGCATCAAGGACGCTGGTGAGTGCAGAAAGGAATTACAGTTAAGTCAGGAAGGAAGCAGTGACAGTTATATTCGCGGTGAAGAAATTTCACAGAATACTGCATTGATGTTGTTGTTGACTGACCACAAGCCGCTGTTGGCATTTTTCAGATCAAGAAAAGACATTCTGTTATCTACAGCAAACCGTCTCCAACGCTGGGTAGCCATACTACTCGGCTGCGATTTTATCAAGTATCGATGAACAAGCAGTACGGAGCAAGAGAATACCCTACCACGGTTACCTGTTTCGTACACCACGGAAAACAATGACATTATGATTTCTGCCATTTCGGCGGACCATGATGCAAACTACGGCACAGCAGGGACATTCAAGAGCCTTCTCGTGGCTGTTTCACTAATCAAACAATCGACGTGGCAAGCGCCAGTGTCTTAGCATCTTCAATACTATCTTTGTAATGTATATCCTCACAATCGCCTTGATGGTAAGGTGAAATTGTATTTCCATCGAAGGGACTGTCTTACTGTCACCATTTCCCGCCTCTGGTTCACTGTGATCGCCCCATTTGGTCTCAGAACACGAGTTCTGTAGCAATTTAATCGTGGCCATCTAAGTATCATTCGGACAAAAGTGTTGACATGTCTCATATGGATTCCGAAGTCAAAAAACTTTACAAAGGTTGTTCTGCTTGTGCACGGACTGCCAACTCATTGAAAATTGAATTGCAGTCATGGCTCTGTAGATTCGCATGCATTTCCATTCCTCCTGTCCAAAGCTTCTCAACGCTAGTGGATGCATACAGCAAATGACCAGAAGTTTACCTGATGGGAACAACATCGACAACCTCAACGGTGTGGAAGCTGAGCCAAATATTCAACCGTTTAAGAGCGCCAGCAACAGTTGTATCAGGCAATGGAAGTCAGTTTACTTCTAACATTCGTGGACTTCCACAATCGGAATAGCAATAATCGCATACGGTCACCACTTTGCCATTCACAATCAAGTAACCAAGTTGAACGGTTCATGGGCATGTTCTAAAGAACCCTTCGAAAAGCCACAGATTAAGGACTACGACCGACGCTGGTGAAACACGCCGTCTCAGTTATTAGACGACTCCGAATCGGTGGGTTCCAGATGGGGATTCTCCGCCTGAAATCCTGGTGCGACGTAGATTACGAACAACAACTGATCTACTACATCATTCTAAGCAACCGGCGTCTTACAGGAGTTTTCCGACGGAACAGCAATTTAACAGAAAGCGTGGAATTCGACCCCGTTTCGTTTGAGATCGATCAGTCGGCAATGGAGACTACGTGGAATCCCGGACGAACTCGAGACCTTCAAGGAACAGTGTTGTGAGAAGTTCGGATTAGCTCACACACTTGGATGCTGTACGCCACTCAGATCAAACCATCTGCGCAGCGAACAGGCTATTCGGAAAATAAAGGACTGTTAATGGAGGGGCTATCGACAGCACCACGGTTTAGGAAGCATACCGGATAGGCAAATCATCAAGGTTCAAAACAGATGCCAACCGTCCGTAGATCAAGACGCGCAAGGATCGCTATAATCCCATTTCACATTCATCGTCATTCACGCACATACGATCGACAAGCTCAAAAGAGAGGTGATAAAATACGTATCTCTTAACAAAGCGAGCGAATTGTCACTCTACCCTCCGGATGCGGTTCAATGCAAAAAATGTATACGTTTACTGGGACACTGATGGGCTGTTTCCATTTGTGCGTAACCAAGTTCGACTGTTTGGCAAAATTTTAAAAATGTAAGGTCGTTCAGCTGTTTTACAGTTTTGCGAGATATTTTTTCGATAGTAGCATTATACTGACTCTGAATCAACCGTTATTCCGTGCACTTTTTTGGGCTATCGACCAAACTTATGTGCACTTTCTCGTCAGCTGACATTAGGCCAGTGGGTTGCCTGTGGGTCGAAAGTGTTAATTTATGACTTGTAGTCACATGTCCCATGGGTGTCCACTATATAGATCGGCAATCGGATAGTGGAGTTGATCATTTGTAGCGATTTGACGTGTACGTGCTAAAATGCATTTTGTAAGCACTGTTCAGCGCGTTCTGGTCAACCAATTCCAACATGATCATTTTGCTACATTGTCCATTGAAACCGTGATGTCTGCGTTATTTTCATTTTTTTAATTGGCTCGGAACATTTTTTCCCCGTGACATATTTGACACGTGAGGTCAGTAATATTACGCCACCTGATTTATACATTGATCCTCGCACATGTTAGCGGCAACCAGTTACACCCTTGTGAGTCCTTTGTGGGTCCACGGAAGAAAATAACTATAATTGTCAACCCCCTGTACGTAGACTCGGTGACTGCATTGGCAATGGAAAGGTATCAGATAGTTCATTATTAATACACAGGCTAGACCTGTATCTCTCAGTAGCAATCTAGGAGGACTCAGAGAGGTTTTGACGTAAACAATCTCAAAACATCCCTTACTTTTTGACTCGTCATGTTAGAACATTCGTTTTTTTGTTTGTTTTTTTTTATGCTGTAAGGTGTTCGCTGCATTCTAAGATCACATACAGGGTCTAGTTGATATTAGCAGGCTGTTACAATTATAAAAGAAGATAAAACTAAAAAACGGTCACATGTGAAGCTTGGTATCGGTCAAAATTCACACTGTCTCAATTTCATGTTTGTGAACGCCCACTGGGCGTTAACCGCCTACATATGAACCGGCTGAAGTCATCTACAGACTAAGGCGTTTGAGACGATTGAACGAAGTCTTTCTGTCCATGCAAGGTTTCGTTTCGTAATCGCATGACAATGGCCTCGGCAGTGGCCAACATTCGCTGGCGAACGAGTTCTGATAGATTCATTGGAATCCTGTAGATAACGATGAACGACCGATCTATGTTGACCCGATGATCGCTGTCAGCCAAGCGACCTACAGTGGCACTAGTGATTGATTTTGTTTAATTTGTCCCCATTTCTCCTGGATGGTGTTCTCTGATTTTTCTAGACAATTGCCAAGTCGTGCGACCCACGTAGTTTGTTGAACAATCGCAAACGAACGATTAACTCACCGTAGATGAGTTGTGAACCGGCACCTTATCCTTCAAATTTAGAGTAATCAGTGATTAACTGGTGAATGAAATAATCGGTCTGGTTTCGTTGAACGTTCTCTCAAGGGAACTAGTAAGCCGACGGGCCATTAATTCAAACGGCCTATCTCCTTTGTACGGCAACCGCCTGAAAATGGACTTTCTATTAATCCCGTGAATATCGACCAATAACAAGTTTCGCTTGCGACCGTTTTTTAAGATTTATTTTCTTTTATAATTGTAATAGCCCGATGAGATTTTATCGAATTTTCGACATTATCAGGGTACTGAAACCTAGACACCGTAAGTAGTCGTATTGGAGATGACAAAACCCTTGACCCTTTATTTAGAAGACTGGCATCGTTACTGCCAGGCTACCGCGATTTTGTGTGTGATGTTGCATTGTCTGTTTGTCGAATCCACCCGCCCAGGTTGCTCACCACAAGCCATGGCTCGTTCTCCGACACGCGTATAGCAATCTCCATTTTACTTTACTGAGAGTTACTCATTGATTTGATCTGGTGATCCACATGGTACTCCACCCATAGACGACCCCTTCGTTGGTTTGAAGCTCGAGTAGCGCCAGTGGAAATTGTTCACCGCCTCGTTACCGGCACTTGCTACACAGCCTGCCAACCAAACCCTGGAAAATCGGAACGTCTGCACGTAATGCAAAGCCGTTGTATTTAAACAGGCTTGTTTGAACTTTTGGCTGTCATTTTTTATTGGTGGCTCCTCAGTGGATCGCCTTTTATCCCACACGCCACATTATCAGCATTAAGATAGTTTGATGCATAGCACTTCACTGTGGTTCGATAAGTCAGAGAGTAAAACTGTAGCTTCTGACCCGTGAGTCAGACACGCACAAACACTTGCACGATTGGGCTACGGCATGTCACGGAACTCCGTCTTAATGCCAGAATCCGTAATCCAGACCAAAAAAGCTCACCGAATGGCCACACCCTCAACCGAGTCGGGTGAGCGAACGAGCACAGCACACTGCGGACACCACAGCTCCAGATTAATTGGCTGTGGGTTGGGTGTGTACGCGTATCTCTAATGTATTCGTTGGTGCCATCGGCCCAGCGCTGTGGTCACCACACTCCACGATCGATAACACCTGGCTGCTCACACCCGTCTGCAGCGCTTGAAAAGCAATGCTGGACTGGGAAACAGCACAGACAACGTAAAAATACGATATTTCCCCGACCGACTGTGCCATCAGGTTAACTTTCCTACCAAACGATAGATAATAAAAAAGATGCATTTATCAACCAGACATTAACTTACTAGAGGACAGATCAAAACCTAACACATTTTCGTAGAATATGAGGTACATCATACGGTGTTTTCAGGTTTGTCGCGCAATTTATGGACCCTGAAGTGATGTTATGTAAGCAGGCAATGAAAACAATAAGCATCGCTTGGCACCTGCCAGTTTTGTGGCCTCGTTAGTCAGATGTATCATTTCGCTTCCTGCCAACATGTCTTATTTGACCGCTTTATCTGTGATGAAGGCAACTTGTTGCGTTATCGGGATCGGTGTGGGTAGCTCGTCCAAGAATGTTCAATTTATGCGTTGTTCTCTGAAAATCTGCTTCATCCTCAAAAACGAAGTGTCCAAAATGTGGAGGTCGTTAAGTTTGGGTCAGCCCAAACATACGCATCATGCGGGTTTGGGTTAGGTGATTACGAACTAAGATGGCATGTTGATACATGTGATCACTGATCATAGTGAGTGGGGTAGGGTTAGGAGCATGACGCATTCCTTATACTTATCGTGCTTGTCCCCAAACTGACTTCTTTGAGACTTTACAGACTGTGAGTGTAGATGTTTCTGATGACGGTTTAGAATCGATACTTCCATTTCACCGAAAACAAACCGGACTTGTAAGCCCTGGCTGACTAATTCGATCTGTGTCTGTCTGTCCGACTCTGGTGATGTTGGATTCTGTTGGATTACACTCTTTTCAGTTCAGTTTGCCGGACAGCAGCCGCGCATAACTTGGTCTGGGTGAATTTATCATGCGGGAACCAGATCGCACCACTAGAACGCATTGATGTGCGCTTACGGATGTCACTTACAGTTGTTTAGAGACCAATTTTACATTCCGTGCAATAACTATTCGGTCCCCATCTTAGATATCAGGTCTGGTTAACACGTACCTGTGAATGGTGACCAAAATGCGTCGCTCACTAAAATGTCTACTGTATGATGTTCCATTACACACGAACCAAAACCTTATCATAGTGAGACAGTAATCCTCAGTATGTTTTAACACATTGAGAGCTGAGAGAATCCGTCAAGTGTAGTACTAGTAATGGTACAAATATATAAATACGGTATAAGTTGATTGCATCCAGCCTGTTTTCTCTTGGTATAACTCGGTCTTTCCAAGGCATTCAAACGGACGTGACATAAGTTGGTGGTAGGAATGCATGCGTGTTGCCGGTTTACGTGCATCCTAGATGTCATTACCGTTTATTCTGTTCAAACATGTACCCGGATAACCCAAACCAAACGGGGATACTGCGGTTTCAACAACTTGGTCCTTGTGTGAACAGGCTTAAGCGAGTAGGGTGAACCTGAGAGAAAGCACCACCGTAGCTATGATATTACAAGTGTTTCACGAAAATAGAACAACAGTCGCCATCGGTAATGGAGGAGTGATCCCTTAATGCAGTTTCCTATTAAAAAAAAACTGGAGTTTAGGTCATTCCATCCAGAAGTGGTCACCGCTGGAAAGTGGTTCCACGAAAAGGGATAGTGTATTTGGAGACTGTTATTCCAGACCATCTTTTCCCTGGTTCACAGCACAAATTGCGTTTAAGGAGACGCGTACTTCTACTTAAAAATTAGGTCCACTTTGTGGTTATCGCTCCCGAGTGTTGTCTGTCTCTAAATATCTTGATATTTTCGCACCTCTCAGCTCACTTCAACGGGTGATTGGGATGGCGTTAAGGTGAGTGAGAATGCCAAATTGGCCGCATCCATCGCTCAGCAGTCGTTACGGATGCAGTCTACAAACTCGGAATCTGCACGAGGCTGTTGCTAACAGTGACCTTTTTCGAAATGTTTGTCAACATCTCCACATCTTGTTATTTCCAAACCTGCGAACGAGATCTTGCTCTCCTGGGCGCCATTCAAAACTGTTTTGTGCATCTGCGCACGTTTCCTTGGGTTTTGCTGGGTTTTTCATACATACACACCTATATTTTGTCTCTTCTCGAATCCAAATTTCCGTTTTTATTTGTCCTTATTTTCTAACGAGTGCAAATGACTTTACCTTTCGGACTACTTGTAACTTTTTTCTGGTTTCTTATGGCTTGATATCATCATGTTATGTCATTTTGTTCTTATAACACAATTCATGTACATATGATAGTACATTATGACAACGAACAACTTTTGCACCTCACAGCCAAACGACTTCCTGGGCTGCTGGTCTCCTCTAACTAGGTATGAGTATTATTATGTTAGACACCACCTACTATGGCTTGCTGCTGTTATGACATCATGTTAGTGGGGATGAATTTGCACTGGATCGAGTTATTTACGTAACCCGGTTGTTCACACGTAATGAAACAAGTTACGTAACTTAAAACCACGAGTTTAAACCATGGTTGTTCAACGTTGCTTCAACCAACGAAATGCGCCCCATGTGACCTAGAGAACCGAGCTACAGAAAGCATTATATATTCATACATACACGCTTCCCTATACAACCGTTTCTTTATCATTTGCATATCCGAATGTACTATCTCTCTACACATGATTATGTAATTGCTAAGAAAATGGTCTTATTTGTGATTTTATCACTCACAAAAAGCAGTTGCAGATTCCGAGAATTTTTTTTGTAAGTCATTGCTCGATATTTTTCATTAGAAAGTGAAATTGATCTTGTCAACAGACAATTTGAACAATGCGTTTGTGATAATTATTGTCAGTTGCGTTTCTCCGCATTCGTCGGCCTGTTATTTCATAGTAACCTCCCAAACTCTCGACCATGAACTCACTACTCCTCTGGATGATTTCCTTATAAGTCCATATCCAAATGACCTTGAGATTTTGCTAACTTTATTAAGGTTATCGAATATTCTTGGAGCATGTTTCAATTACAAAATCGTACTAACAGTTTTAAGTATGCTTGGATTTTTGTCTCACTTTATACTTTGGTATCTTAGTTTGCCGCGAGTTCCGATTTACGACGCGAAGACTTGATGGTTGGGATTATTTTTCCCTGATTAGTCCAAAAAAGGGATAAGATTGATCATGAACTGTGGATACGAGAACGAACACCATGGAACGTTACAACCACGTTTTGTTTTCTTTTGATAGAATTTTCCATTGGTGACAACTGCAGCTCAAGCCGTCTGGTCGGTCGCGTTCACATGATCACCTTGCTTGCTGCATTGATCCCGAGGGCCACACTGACTAGACACTGCCTTTCGAGGTACAGCTATATCGGGTGAAAGCCAGACATGAACAGCCAGGACAAATGCAGTCATTTGTACGGTTGTGTCGGTCGTTCGCGTATGTGTACACATCGAGTGAGAATATGAACATTGAAAAACTCTGTATGATTGAAACCGAGACCCATCAAACATTGTAAGGCCCCCTCTAACGGTAGCCACCATCTCTATGGGGACCACTTTGATCTTCGTGCTTTTCACAGGGTTCGCCACAGCAACTTCCAGTACCTCTGTTCCTCTGGATATAGTCCATTTATACCAGATGTGTGCAGTGACCGTACGCGATGGTTTCACTCATCGACACAATGGTTGCTGCTTTTAAGTAGCGCTGGTATACACATGCATAAAATTTATTTCGCACATGTGATTATTGACGTATCATCGTATCTCAGACGGCACCCAGTTTTCTGGAGCTAGGCCGATCTTGGATGGAAGCCATATGACAGATTCAGCCTGAACGTTTATGCCATTTGCGGAATGTAGTTCTCGTGTTAACTTATGTTCGTGAGCGCGAGTTTACCTAAGAGTTAAGTTGGTCCATCAAACCACTTGCACTAGGGTACTGTCTTTTCGACGGGCCAGACAGATTGAGGGTCATCAGTCTACTAATTTGTGACCGGTACAGGTGGCTTCTTACAATCAGGAAACCATTTGCAAGAGAAATGCGCATTTCCGATATTTAAAAAGTGGGATTCGATTAGTGGGTTTGACTTGAGGTTGGAAGTTCTCAAGATATGCCCAAAGTCCTGGGTTCAGCAGTATTCAAGCTGGGCTACTGTACAAAGGAGCGGAGTCATCCACAAACCGGTTAAGTGGGATGCACAGTAGCCGTGAATTTAGCTAACAGGGCGTGCGTTTGGAGTACTCGACAAGAAAATTTCCCGTGGCTTTCACGAGTACGCTACTCCAAGGATTCATCGGTCCCTTAGAACTAATGAGAAGAAATTGTTACATACTTTGTTCGTGAACTGAACCGTGAGCATTTTCACGATATCTAGTTTGCGTTCGAAGTTTGGAATCGTCAGCAGTTAGATTGTGGTTTGTCATTTTGCTCCTTAGTGTATATCATAGACAAATTATAGATAATGATATTGTAGAGAAACTATTGGTAGCTAAAAGCATGGGTTAGTTATGACGATGGTGAAAAACGTTATGAAGTATTGCTCTGAAGGTATATTCGTATATGTGGACAGGTCCGTATTTTCTCTCTAGAATAGTATATCTACATAATGACAACTAAGGTAGAGCTTCAGCCGGAAGTGACAGACTAGAAGGGAAAGTTCCTAAAAACAGAATTTATGAAATTTTCTCAAAAATTAGCTTCCGTTTTATTCGCTTGTGTATGGTTTTGCCTTTTTGACCAAATAGGTTCAGTTATGAAACTTTCTCCAGAGTAAACCCCTTCGATGGTTTTTTTTCGGGAGTGTTGTGTAGAAAATGTTAGGTCCATTCTTCTCGGGCAGCTGCTTCCTCGAGTGCGTCTATCGTGATGCCTTATGGTGTTTGTGCGAATAAGGATGAAATTGCGTACTTTCATGCTATGAAGCTGTTAACCAGAATTTGAGGAATTGGACGATGGACTATGGAAAAAACACTTCGCCCTTCCTTAACCATTTAGGTTTGTGTTCGTTACCGATTCGAAAATGTCACTTCTCGAGAAATTGTCCGAAAACTGGGATTTGTGAAACTAACAGTCCGGATTACACTTTCGAGACAACCACTTTGTAGGTGGTTATCGGCTGACGATTTGCAATGTACATAGGTTTTTAGTAAACTGTAATGTGAACTGAGCACATTGTAGAGGTGATGTGGAAATAATGTTTATAAGGTTGTCATCTCAAGTGTGAGTTTTTACAGATTATGGTTTTATGCCAAACTTCATCTCTAATTTTTGTTTTATATGATTCATTGTGATTTTCTCTGAAAGTGAATTCACGGCTCCCGGAGTAATTAACACATCAGACATCTCAGCTGACCGTGTATGCTTGGTTGTCGGCGTGTATTGTCCGAATCGAAAGTGGTTTGCGTTTTTCCTGTGGACAAAAATGTTGACACTGTGTGCCAACAGCCGCCTGCGTTTTTAGTAAGTTTGAACTTAGGACAGCATATGCGTCGTTACAAAACCGGATTTCAGACAATCTCGGTTGATTCGTCCCTATATCGCAGGCGATTATCCAAACGTGTTATAGCACCAACGCCTGTTCGCCAATCCTAGGCGTGCACGAGGATCACAGATTGATCCCAATCACATGCTCTCAGCTGCCGCGACCGAACTACCAACGACTGTTTACGGAACTTCTGACGTGAAACCTATTTAAGAGCCGAGCCATTACACAGTCCAATAGGCTGTACTTAGTGGGATGACGAATGAGTGAGTGCTGTTTGGCAGTAGGAGAGCTGATTGAACTTGTCTACCTGTGTGCGGAATTCGATGGCTATCCAACAGAGCCAACGAACGGATACGCGTTTATGTTAGTGATTCTCAGGATAGCACAAGACAAGCAGTAGAATTTTAAGGTGAGCTATCAAGCTCTGGTTTGGTCTCCTGCCATATTTGTCGACCTGGTCTGTTTCACTGAATTCTTGAGAAACTAGACATCAGGGTCTTTAACTGTAAAGGAGTCACATGGTTGACGTTTAGCGCAGAACACTGCCAGTAGAACTGTCTGAAAATGGATACACAGTTGACGGGCGTCAAGTGAGCAAAGTGTAGTGTGGACAATACACTCTGCAAGCGTTCAAATATAGAACTGAGTCATTCTCGATTAAAAGAACTTCAAATGTTTACGACCAGGTTAGGTAAAACTTCTTTTTCTCAAAATAAACCGCAAATGGTCCGCTGTAACAATTGGTAAAATATGTGACACAATAGCGAGAAGACCTAACATACACATTTCCCACTTGTTTTGGCATACACCTACATAATAAGAAGAGGGCTATGTCTAAGTAGCCGCGTGTTTTAACTCTACAGTCACACCAGAAGTTTGTTTTCGTATTCGTGAGATACCTCACCTACCCTGCAGTTTATTAATTCTATTTTGTTCCTTCCTTTCACCTGGGGAGATAACGCGCTACCGGTCCTGTTGTAGCGAGAAGTCCAATAAAGCACAATCTTTATTGTCCAAATCGCCAGNCCGGTCGCGCACGTTGTCCTTGACCCGATCGCGGCAGGCTTTTGAACGTACTTCCCCCCCCGCGTTGAGGTATTCGGCCGAGCGTTCGAAAACTCGCCCTCCGACCTGACAATCCACCACACTGTGTGGTGTAACTCGTCAGGGAGAACTTGGGATGTCTAAATACTGATGATATTCCACGAACAGTGGAGTCCACCCAAAATGGCAAACCGTATATTCCGACATTTTTGAACAACGCATGCTGACATTAGAGAGACTTCTGTTTTGTGCTCCATCAAACTTCGCGTGGTTGTTTGATTAATACCGACTCACCACTTCTGGAGAAACGGATCACACTTCCACCTCGAATTTGCTCGGAATTACTCAGGGTAGCGAATGATCACAAGATATATATATGTGATAAATGGCAGTCTCATTAACTCCATGATCGTTTAGTTTGAACTTTTTCGATCAACTTGAATTTCTCTAACTTCATTATGATTGTGGTAATTTCCAGGATCATAAAAAGTGCCTGTGCATATATGTTCGTACGGACTTATCCAAGCACACAGCAACGAACTTCACAAATCAGCCAGACTACAAGACTTTCGGTACCCGGTGACATCGTACAGACCGGTTTAATCAACTAGTTAGTACGGGGCCACGGGAGACGGCGGCCATTTGACCAATACAACTGGAGGTTTAGGTCATTCGGTTTCTTCTGCTTGATTCTGAGAGAGTTGATAAGATAAGCGTTGGCTGAAAATTGCAGAAAACCGGCAATATTGTTTTGCAGTCAGTAAACGGAATACAGTATTTCTGCATTGCTTTTGCGATGCGGCACGTAGGCTAACGGATTGAATTCGTACTCTGTGGTGGTGCCTGCCAACGGCGCTGCTAAGTACGGATGCCCCGAATTTACTCCGCTGCATTTCTACAACCTTAGGCGATAAGGTTTTGAAGTTTCACTGACCCTACTCTTACGGAGCGCGTCACTTACGACAGCTGTCAACAATCCATCATATTGGAATCGCATAGCGACCCAGTTTCTATCACGCACCGTCACTGCTACGAAGAAGCGGATCAGCCATCGTTTCCGTGGCCAAATACAGGTGTGTCATTTCGAACGGTTAGGTGCAGGGGCAGGTCATCGTCACCATTAGAACGATAAGAATGTAACAGTAGTTTTTTCACTCTCTGTGAGCTGTATAACACAGATGACAATATGTTGCTTTCTGAAGAGCAGTGTATGACTTACAGTGTTTGTTACTTATGGTCGTTGTGAATAACCCCCACACTTCTAAAGCTATGACAACCTTCTACAAGTTGAGGTACGTTTTGAATGAGGAATTCATGTACTTAACTTAAATGATCGTATTTGTGTGACTACAATCAGAGTGATTTTGCTTTTGTGATTACGAAACGTGACTATTTGGAATTTGATGCGCACTTAGGGCCTTGACCACAGATTTTTGCGCCCATCCACGTACGTCGAATGTGTCGCCTAATGAGTAATCAAGGGGGTTCGGCAAAAGAAGAGTTCATGACCCGAGGAATGGATTGAGCCCACTTTAAAATCCAGGTTTAGATCATGTGGCTGTGTATTAGTAGGGCGAGCTTGTCAGTTAATACGTTTGCTCTTTGTCAGCTCCCCAATTAGCTAACCAAACGCTAACTTCCCAAAAAGAAAGTAGGCTAGCCACTAGTGGGTTGATGACGACAGAGTGGACAAGTCATTTCATACATTCTTGTCAGAGTAAAACCGGACATAGTGGTCTTTCAACTACAGTTCCTGAACACGTTCTAAACCAGCTAGTCAATACGTGAACGCTCTCCAAAATCGGTCATTCTTTACCGGATTCTTCATAAGACAGCTCTCCAATGTTAGCACACTTTACATCTGTTGCCTGATGAGCTTAATTGGAATCTACGGCATTGGGTAATACGATTCAGTTGAGCAATTTGATAGTTTCTGAAATGTAAATGGTTCACTTGTTTGAGTAATAGTTGAAAGTTCTCCCGGCCACGGTCTTCTACCCTCCGTCGGAGTTTAAAAAACCCAGAGATCATTTAGAATTCAACAAACAGTTCCGGTCACCATTCGCGCGAGGAGCACTCTGTGAATCACTGCCTGTATATTTAACTAATCTTACCAGTTCAGCTTATTTTTTTCAGAGTACAATCGTTCTTTTAGCCAATTACAAATGTTGATAATTCCCTAATCATCTTGCTCCTTTTGTAGACTTACGCTACTAGCTTTCTTTGCCACTTGTTACACACTTGTCACCTTATACCCTATCGATGCTTACTGTAGAGTCAGCAAAGATAAAACTAGATGTGGTACGCTTATATCCAATGAACGGCCTGCCTATGGTGTTTCCAGTCTGTCTGAACGCACAGTCCAGTGAGCTAGACAGAATAGTGCCTCCTTGTTAGTCTATAACGTCACATTCTGCATTCTCCCCGCCCGTAAAACATGGGGTGGATGCGAGCGCACCCTCAATCGGCATTGGAACTATACAGTATAAACGCAGTGAACATCCCTAACATGTCCTGTCCTCGCCTGATGGCTCTGTCCTTAAGGTGTGCTTCATTTTTTCATGATGTTTTTAACTGTATGGTCAGCAAGGAATGACTACAGCTTCACACAGGCTGCTGGACCGCTCATGTCCACAGAACGCGTCTATCAACCACACAGAGGCGAGCTCTCGTAAGAACACTCAGTTACCAAGCCCACGGGCTCGAGCTTGGTTGCTTCCACTACTCTTGTCGACGTTTGATTAGACTGACTTCATCCACCCTACAGAAGATACCTCGTTATTAGTGTAGTGAGGTAGTTGACTTAAGCTGACATTTTCTTAATTCCATCTGAGCGCTAATTGACGGTTTTAAGCATGAATAGGAACGACCGTGAGTCCGGTATGTGTCATACACAAATAGACATTTCATAATTTTATCTAGCTGATGTTCAGTTGTCTGTTCGTTAACAGCGATGACCAATTCCTTCACCCTTCTGCTCACGAGATCGCGGGTCGGACACTTAGTCCCATGCATCAGTGAGTATTATATCTAGTTATATAAAGCGTTTTTTGCCAACTGTCCAGTTGAAGCATTTGCATCAGGAACTGAAGAGCAGATTAAGGTGTGTACTCTATTTGTTTTCAGAATTTCTTCACTGCCCCCAACCTAATGTGATGTTGGACGACTTCCATACGAAACCCAGACACACATGTTGCGTGTCATAGGTGATTTACTGTTTTTAAGCAGTTTTGTTATGATCTGTATTCATTGGGCGTCTAAGTGCTAACAACTCTCCCTCTGACGATCTAAATAACTGTTCATATGTAAATGGATTTCTCAGTGCCCAGAACTCCAGGTAGACTTACGGTTTGTGGACGGTAGTCAGTTTATACACAACAATTGGACACAGTCGCTTGCTTGCTTCTTCGTAGATGCTAACTCACTGTCTTTCTGTGCAAAATAGATTGTCAATATTGCTGCGCAGCACTTGTGATATAAAAAGGCGATTGCCGAGAATCACGAAACTGATGCCTAGAGAAACACCGTGTTCCTCAAGTCGATGCAGGAATTTTGGTGTTAACGGTTTCGGAATGTTGCGTTCGCTGTGAACTTGTCAGGTGTACGCGATCGGGGATGTTAGCGTTGTTGGGGTGGACATTGTGCAAATCTACCGAAGTGAGTGAATGAGTGCATTTCAGTTCTCGCGTATTCAGTGGATTAAGGTGTGAACTGAACTTTGTATATAGAACATGACGAACATGTTTTCGATAACACATCATCAAATCAATACAGTTCGAAAGGGGATGACTGGAAATTTTATGAGAATGCAACGGCTGCAACTGAACGTGGATGGTGTTCAGTGTATGTGAATTATGAACAACGTTAAAAAACGACTAAGATGTCTAATTTGTCAAAGTCGAAACCACAACAATCACACATTCATCAGTACATACGGAAATGTCATCAGTCTCTTGTCCGGACGCATGACAGGCGTACGCCTCGTGACCGCGGTCATTTGTCCGTACGCATATAGATGAGTGAATACTAGGAACCATTCCAGGTCAGGGGAGTTGCGAGACCTGAACAATTTGATTTGGTGAATAAAGCACTGGGTCACGCAGCCTGGTTACCGTCGATTCCACCGTTGCCAAAATCTACTCTCTGACGGCTTTTGGCTGATTGATTAGGACCGTTTATGGGACCCGGAATGTTTCCGATACCACTGTTTAGTGATTGCTTACAACAGGATGTGGCACGTCTGCACTGTTGATTGCTTTTTTGATCCAGGTTCTATCTCAGCATGAGTAATGTTCTTCAGTCCGTTCGGACAGGCGTCTAGTCGTTCGACCAATGTGCTCTGAGGCACAACAGCGGCAACCAGCGTTGACTGGTTGTGGACAGTTAACCTCTGTTTGAGACAAATTCTAAGCATAGGTCTGGAAGTAATTCACCTTCCAACTGATGTAACGAGGAAGATTACTTTTTTGGAGGCTGCTGTAAACATCGGTTCATCTGTTCAGTGAGTGTCGTCCTTGAACGGAACTGAGATAAACACCGGAATCGCTCCAGTGCTAGAAATAGATATCGTAGTCACGTTCCGTGATGTGAATTTGTCCGGATAGCCGTTTTCCCAAGGCCTGTTAGCGTATAACCCGAGAAGATTTTTTTTCGGATGGAAAACTAAAAGACTGACCAAGTTTCGTTCTTGTTTAATGGAAACAAAGCCATGGGATTCAGCAAGTTGACCGGTCCATATTATACTTATCCTACAGACCCATCAGGGCGTTCGTACTGCTTAACATTAAGAAAGTGGGATGCTTCATTGGCCTTCAGTTCAACAGGAGCCAGATTGGATGTTTCATTTGATAGAACTTCCCGAAAACACGTCTTGCCTTCACGTCATATGAGTTGACAGAAAAAATATCACCCACATGTCGCTAGAGACGAGATGCTTGAATGCTCGTGCACAACTACTTAATTCTCAACTTTCCCTTAAAAATATCAGTGACAATTGGAGTCCACCGCCACGCCATTAATTTGTCGATGAAAGTCCTCACTGAGCTTGAACTGTACATTAAAACGCGCAACTTAAGAGAAGTTCATTTAGTTCATTCTCATATCTGACTAATCAATGTGTTCACAAATGCAGTCGATCGTTCGTCCTAAGAGTACATTCATAAATAGGAAGGAGACGGAATAAGCATACGCGATGGTTTGTGATCTTGACATCTTTCACCGTATCAGCAAACTCGAAACTATCACGGAGACTGTAGGAATACAGCTCTTAATGAATCGATCCGTGAGTACATATTATTTATAGATAATGTTACTGGACATGTGTACAAGTAAAATGTGGGTCAGTTCAGTGTAACAAGAGATGTGAAGGTCTCTAGACCATCCGTTTCTAGAACCGTGAATGACAATTCCCACCTCAAATGTCAGTAACCGTCAAACAAGGGGATGATTTGCTGCGGACCACGTTCAAGATAAAGAACACTATTCTTGGCAAAATTATTAAAGAAAACTTCGCAAAATCAAACATCAGGCTTTGTGTAGTGTTTAATTTTAGGTTTAAGTAATTGCTGGTAGAAGTTTGTGCATATTTCAGTGCTTGATGTTTTCAGAATAGTATTTTGTTGCCCAAGGATGAGTATTTTTCACATCAGCGGATGCAACGTTTTACAAGGTATAACAGATTTAAAAGTTATTTAAGTGAAATCTTCAGTAGAAGCATATACTGTCATGTTATTCCCTCAAAGACTAATCTGCACAACATTTTCGCGTAACAACGCCTTTCCCCACGGTTCACTTAGTTCCTAACAACGTTTTAAGGCTGTTGTAAAAACGGATGATTCGTTTACTCACTTCGTTCCCATCTATAAGTCATTTCGCTATAGTTCTGCCTTTTTCTGTATTCGGTGTGAGACGATCAGCCACACTGACATTTCAGTACAGCTTACATCATATACCGCTGGTTCATTCATGTCTTTTCTTCGAACTGCCGTTTCCCTAACAAACAAAACGATCCGACTCTTAATCGAATAGGGCTTATGAGCACAACTTCAAGCGCGGTACCTGAACGCTTTTTGAATCTAGCTAGAAGTCATGTGGTAATTTCGGTTAACACGGTTCTAAATAGGTTGTATAACGTCCTATCAAAGATGACGCTCACCAGGGCTTTCAGATTTCGGTAAGTTTTTCAAACCGTTGATACTGCACGAAACGATATTGATCGGCCCTTAGCAGATAGTAGATACTGTGTACACAAACAGCACAAGTCATACTGATCTACACTTGTTGTATACTCAATTGTCAGCAACCTGGTAGAATGAATCTCCATATCACTGCAACACTTAATTTGCTTGTCACCTTCGTGAACAAAGTTGACCTGAAGGCCGTTAGTCGGCTTCATACACCGTTCGTAGTTAACCATTTGAGTCTAAATGACGACCACTTCATCGGTAACTTTCAATTCGGCTGTGTGTCATGGTCCAAGAATAGAATATTTAGACTCTTCACTCCGTTAGCTGGAGTGGCTAGCAGAATACTACCTGGTGCAATTCTCCTGGCTGTTAACACGGGACTAGCTATCATCATCATCATAGACAGCAACACATTAGTGATTCACACTAATGCTTAAATGTCACGCAAATATGAAGAAAAAGCAAACCCTATATAGGAAGAGAGAAAGAAAAAAGCAGGGGACGGGAAGAAACCTAACTACTGAAAACAACTACGTTTATATTCAAACATTCAACATCAATGTGCCCACACCTTGAAAAAAACCGAGCTGGAAGTGAGAGTGAGGCGTCTTCAAAAAGACAGCCTCCTTACGGCTTCCACTGCTCTGCATCATTAAATGCACTCACTTCACAGGCAACTCGGCCAAACAACGACAACATTCACGCCACTGAGCTCCATTAGTCACTATCTTCAGTCATCATCTTCCAGCCACCGATTCCGGGAGTCACGAGATCCCCAGCCTGGGAGGTGAACCCGACCTACAGTGGCCAACCTCTTCGTGAATGATTTCATTTGTTTGCGCCGTGTCATCATCTGTCCACCTCGCACCATACGCCAATCGGCCGCAGAGTTGGCAAAGAGTGCTTGGTGTAGCAGACGACTAATTGGCATCCTTAATACATGACCGAACCGCCTAAGTCTGTGCAAGTGTAAGGAATGAACAGAAGAACGTGTTTCAAAGTCAGTGTCGAACAGCCGCTTCCTAACCTTTCCGTTACTTACTCGTTGGTGCCACAAGCGATCGACCACAGACATCGGCGGTCGACTACCTGAAGACGGTTCACGTCTTCTATCCTGGACGGTATTGTTTCGCTGCTATAATTTCGGCTTATATACCCCACCCTTAAGCCTAAGAGTGAGGCCTCTTTGTCGCCAGAGGTGATCTAATTTGGCGAATACCACCCTAACCTTAGAGACACGCGGTTCTGTTTCATTCCTTACACCTCCGCCGCCCCTGATGTAGCTTCCCAAGTACACAACTCGACGAACAACTTTCATTAGACAACATTAAATCTAACTAATCACAGCAATATGGCACATGAGCTTTCTATTTTGAGGGTACAAGGCGCATCCCGAAGTAGGTGGCAGACTGCGAAATGTGGTCTAGCGTTGTTTGTGTTGCTTGAAAGTTGTCAGACAGCAAGACCTTATTGTCAGCATAATCAGGGTTACTCAGTCTTTCACCAGGTAGGATGTCCACGCCGGTATCCTGTCAGTGCTACGGACAATTTTCATGTGGATGCTGACTTTCAATGAACAACACATGTATGACGAATGAGCAAATACAGACAACATGCATACGTACCTACAGTCTGGTGACCGGGATTTACGATGGCTGAGAGAATCCTTGACTGGAAACATTAGAAGAGGTGATGGCTTATCGATTTCAGTGACGTGAACGTTGCCGACGTTCGGTTGTCTGTGAAGAGCATGCAGTCTAGGAAGTTGGGTGATGAAAGCCGGTTGTTTGTTTGCGATGCATAACCACTATACTGTTGAGTGCTTCTACAGTGAACCCATTTTTCCTGTTTCCTATGGATTTCACTTCGGGTCTCTTTGTTCTTCATTCATTCCACCTGGTAGTTTGGGAACCGAGACTCAACATCACATAGTCACTCAATGTCATCGATGATTGAGCCAGATCTGTGCTTTTTGAAGATAAGCCAACATTGTGCCCATCGACCTACCAGCAGCTATATATATATATATATATATATATATATATATATATATATATAG
>QNGE01000498.1:0-145273 GCA_008508345.1 Paragonimus westermani | reverse complement strand
ATATATATATATATATATATATATATATATATATATATATATAGGGATTTCTAGACAGCAGTTTGCATGGTTGTTCTACGCATGTGTCGTCCACTGGAAACCGTGTACCCACCTGCCTAACAGGGGCTATGTTACGTACTAAGTATCTTTTTACCGTCGCATGCAACTGGTGCGCGATTACTACAAGGCACTTTCCCGTCCGTTTACTTCGTCATTATGCATGGACTGACACTACTTACTGCATCTTAAGTGTATACTACTGTCTAAATACATACGTATATATGCAACTGTATATGACCATGTGTAATTATGCATATTGCATTGCAGACTACTTTGCGGTTGCACAGCAGTTTGAAATGAATGTGTGCGACCTCGATCGTCGCCCACATTAAGCCTTGAATACATATGTGCAAACTGTTTCATCAGAGTGATTTTTTTCTTTTCTAGGAAAGTAGTCACATGTAAATCGTAGTTGTCATGGAAACCGTATTGATGTTATTCATCTGATTGATTCTGACACATCGACTTGGCAAAACATCGTAGAAAAGACGAAGTTGAACTGATCAATACATTTGAGGAATTGTAACAAAAAATATTTGTTTGGTCTGTGGAGGCGGAGGGTGGGGTGAATCAGCAGTGACGAGGCCCCCCTAGTCTGGGGATGGAAGGTTGTGAGTGGGTAAGAGGCGGATGAAGAACAGTTGTGCGACCGTTCATTTACACTAGATCAGAATCCACTAGGGTAACAGAAGTAGGTCTTTTCACACAATTTTCTTCTGTCCGAATCGCTTACATGGGTCATGGAACCAGTGGGAACGAGTTGCTATTTCTTGCTATCAGGTAGACAGAATAGTTTACAATTAAAGGGACAACAGTTATTGGACACTGAGGTGGTTAATTGTGACTGCTAGAGCACAAAAGATGCCTTCTCCTCAGTCTATTCGTTTCTGACGTGGGGTCAAAACCACGTTGAGGAATTACTAACAAGTAAAAAATATTGTATTCTCTTTTTTGGTGGGGAATGTGCAATCATTATCACAGTTTTGGTGCGCAGGCAATTATTACCGTCGTTGCTGTAATTGCTACTGATGTTGTTCCATGTGTACAGCCATTGCACTCCGCTTTCATTATCCGGCCAATAACAAGCTACTTCTTCCCACCTCTCTTGTACATGGCCTAGTGGAGTAGACTGTTGTTTGACATGGAGGTAGTCAGAAACATGAGATTACCGGACGTGGTTCCGATCGTTAGCGGATTGCCAAACTGTGTGGGTGCCATCGGTTCCAACAAGGTTGATGGGATCGAAGGGGACTGGACAGGGGGCGCCAGGTATACGGCTCCCACCACGTACTGATTATTTCGAAGGCTGCCACTGGGGCAATAAAGCGCAGCTGCTTGGGCCTCAAGAGGATTGCTAAAGGCGGCCAGGACGTTAGCCGTCCCGTTCGGCTGGGCTTGATAAAGTGTGAACTGTGGTGAGGACTGAAGGTGAAACAAGAATATATGCGTCTTCAAACAAGCAACAGAAATTGCCTAATGCAGAAAAGTGTAAAAAGAACAAGACGTAGTTTCACGCTGTTCTGTTCCAATTCTATGATGGCACCTGCTTACATGTGAATGGTTAGTTTCGAATCACAGTCTTAAGTGAAGATGAAATTGACTACTATTTCAATTTGCTCACTTTTAAATCTACTATGACTCACTTCTTCCCTGTTTGTGCTCATTAGGAGAGAAGTATAGTTTGAATGATTTTCGACCAGACATCTCTTCCTTTTACCAACCTCGCCTGTCTGTACGATGGCCAGTAGTAGGGGCCTCGTTTGCTGCAGGAGACTAATGTAACTGATGTACAATTTGTCCGCATTCCTTTAATGTGGATGAACACCTTGGGTTGACAAGTTGCGGTGGACACTGCCGTAGTAACACGAAACACTGACTGTAATGTCTGATGGTTGGGAACAGTGGTGGTGTTGTTCGTAGCTTGGGTTGTGCTTTGTATCAATACCAAAAGTGACCGTAATACCTCGTAATGCTTACCCTCAAACTAACAATCCACTGGGACCGGTTTTTCTCATGTTTCCTACGTCACAACATAACGTACTGTTACTATCGCCATTTTTTGTTCTTGTGGTAGTAGCTGGAGCCAGCCGGCTACTGTGGATGAACCGTCTCCTCCCACCACAAAGGGATGTGAACAGGTTACACCAATAATGGATTAAGCACATACATCAATAATGTATGCACATATATATATATACGTATATTGTACATAAGTATATGTCGATAAATTTCCATACTTGACTGGTACAATTACATATCGGATTAAGTGAGAATAAAGGAAGTTATTGATTAAGAACACAAGGACAAAGCTGTTGAGTAAAACAAAGACACGAGCTTTTTGTGGTTGCACTCACATACGTGATAGGTTTTGGGAAATCAGTGTTAATTTGATTGGTTTGAAGCGACGGGGTCATATTGTTGCGTGGGTTGGTTGTACGTTTGGATTTAGTAATCCCAAGGCTTGAACACACACACTTCCGGGTGCCGTAATCGTATAGCGTCTCTTTCAGCTATAGTGAGGATGCGCCACCTGATGTTTCGTGACGCGGTGGCCGGAGGAGGGTAGGAGATACGAAACTGCACTGGTCGAACTCGTGGAACCAGTACCAGATAATGAACTAGCTCGAGTCCAGTGCTAACCTCGACACAGTGTAAATAGACCAGGTGTTGTGGACACATACGGACACGGAAAAGACTTCCCGTATCCTCAAGCTACTCAAATGTCTTCGAATTTTCCAGTCTAATTTTGCATATTCTTATTTGGCACTGGCTTACTTGGCAATGACTGCAAAGTTAATTCACACTCCTCACTAACTATGTAAAACACCACAATGGTTGATCAACACAGACGATGAACTTTACACAGCAATACTCTCTCTCTCTCATCGTGTAAGAAGGCAACGGACTATTGTTACCATTCTCGTCAAGTGTTGTTCATATGATTACCGATATACACTGATAGAAATAGATGAAATCTTGAGCTCATTGGTTACGACACAGTTACGGATTCGAACTCACATTATTGTTTTGTAGCCGCTACCGTTTAAGTTCGAGTAGCTTATGGGCAGTCAGCCTACATAGGATCCAACAAATTGCATAACAGACAATGATATGAAGGATATGAACTTAAATGTTACCGGAATGCACTTCCAGTGGAGGGAGGCCCAGGACAGCCATAAAAATCTGGGTGATGAACTTGTAATAATGAATCTGATGTCCGTCGTTGTGAGTTTCGCTACGGCAGCAGATTTTGTGAAATCATAGTGAACGAAAATTCATGGAGCATCTCTGTCGAGGTTGTGCTACTGTCCTTCTCTTGGCCCAAACAAAACTGTATTGCGTGGGTCCGGTTTACGGAAGTTATGCCAGGTAACTTCCGATCGATAAATTGTTAAATTATTCATCGACCTGTTTGCTAACGTTAATCAACCATACACAGTTAGTGTACTCCTAACCTGTCACTCTTGATGTGCGCTAGGTAGAATAGCATATATTGATTCTAGTATTGATTTTGGCAGGCATACCACAGACTCCCGAATGGTTTTAACTAAGGTGCAACAATTCATTAGGTACTTACCGACAGTAAACGTCCAATTGGATGGAACAAAGAGGTCAGTTCTTCAACGGTCGCATCCAAGGGTACGCCGGTCAGCAGGACGATCGACGATGAATTGGCGGAAAAAGATGTAGTATTAGACAAGTTGCTGACGGGCAAGGTGGCAAGTCGATTTGGGTTATTTGCAGCAATGGGGACAAGCGGGTTGGGCTGGAACTGATAGGAAATGGCACCCGACGGACTATTCCCTATCGAGTGACCGGAAATGGATAGTGATGACTGCGGTATACCTGAATTGAGTTGAACTGTAGGAGCTGCACCACCCACAATATACGAACAAGGCTGGGTATTTGGTAACGTCACAGTTGCTCCATTTAGCATAGCTGGATGTAGAAAGAGAAACATCATAAAACCATTTGCATCGTTATCAGCCTGGAAGTTAATGTGCTTATGGAACAGTAATCCCACCAAAATACAAATCCTTCTGTTAGGCCAGGACACTGTATTGCCCAGAGCTTTGTGATCATTCCAACTGTGTATCAATTGTTTTTTATCACATTATTATCATTACTTCCGTCATCATCCTTGCGAGAAGCAGCAGAGTCGCTTTCAGCAACGATAACAGAAAATCGCTTTTCTCATTCTGGATAAGTGGATAGTTAGCCAGCGGACACAGTTTCTGGAAAATATTGCAGATTAGTGGCGAAAACTTTAAGATGTCAGCTGCTGACTAGCTGTCTTCCAAGATAGTTCACCGTTTCGTATTTATGGCATGGATACCGTGTGCATTACTATGCTGAACTTCAGCTGGAAACTGAAGGCTTCGATGATAAATTTATCACGGGCGTCAAAATAATTGGAAAAAGATAGACAGTCGGTATGCCAGACGAGAGTTCATCTGAACTAAAGAGATGCGTACGTGAGTGACACAAACTAAAAAAGTACACAGAAGTCCAGCGATTGCTTCCGGGGTACAATAGAGCCAGTGTGGCCACATGTAATCAACGGTAATTAATTAAATAAGATGAAAACGAGTAAACAGAGAACCTGAGTGACGGGCGGAAATCTAAAACTGTTCACTCTGGACCTCACCAATATGATGTCGGTTGACCAAACAGACATGAAAGACGAGTGAATGAAAATATCAGCAATATCTACACGGAGTCTAAACAATTTCTAAAAATTTTGTTGAGTTTAATGTTATAAACCTATCAACTGTGCGAAATAAGAACACATGAGGTGTGAGATCGTATGCTAGATTTCTGTCACTCACTAAGTGACCAAAAGGAATGTTAACCATAAATGTGATTAGCTTAACAACCGGTCAATCAGAAGGTAGACCTCTTGACCTGATTTGGCCAGATCACCAAAAGACCGGTAAGACGAACAGGTGTGAATGGGTGAATGAGTGAAAGTACATCAGCCGTCTGCTACAATCGCAACTCCCCCCCCCCTCAACAGCTGACTGTCAATAGTACTTCGCACGGCTTCACAACTTGCTTGTTGCTGTTCAAGGTCCAGATTATAACAACACAGTCAATGCATGTATACACGTGACCACTGAGAATTGCCTTATCGTCTATCATATGTAACGTGAAAAGAAAAGGAACACTAGGTCCCTGAAGAACGCCATAATAGTTTGGATTTCTGGAAGAGTTAAAGAGCCATGTAGTGTACCTGTGGTATACCGTAGGCGTTGTAAGAATCCGGTTTTGAACAAATTGAAATACGTAATATTTAGTCGTAATTTATTGATGGGTTACAATTCGGTGCCCTAGAGCTATTGCAGTCAAGAAGACAATATCTTATAAGTTTATCATGTCTGCCTAACAAACTGAGCTAACACCAGAGGGACAAGTTAATCAACTGTCGAGGTTTTGGAAGCTCACTGGAATACACCAGAAGTATGAATGCAAAAGCTTTATGACAACAGATGCTTTTCAAATACCCTGAATACGACAGGAGAATAATGAACACCTTGGCATTTGTTCTTTTGTTATTTTTGGGGTAAAACCAATATGCACGATTTTCTGATATTCTGCATGACGGAACTTTGAAATGCCCGCCTTTGACAAAGCCAAAAGGTGAATAGGTTCCACTAGTTAAAGACATGAAACTGTCTCTGGACTTGATGTTATGGACTACCTGAGACGTTCTAATCCGTATGTTACAGTAGTTAACTTCAGTTTGACTAATGATCACCAAAGCGGGTGATGAGAAAAAGACATTTTTGTTTATAAATCCATTGGCTGTAACGGTATGGGGAAAGATGTTTGTTGTGTTGGTGATAGAAAACGTGTGCTGGGTGGTTCACACGTACAGCGAAAAAGTAAATGGAGGTGAACAAAAAGGAACTTTAATGAAGATGTTGGTGTCCAGATGCAATAGGAAAAAACACTGGAACAAACTGAAACAAAGTGTCGTCAGATATGTATATTTATTGACCTGTGGAAGTGGGTTGGAGAGATGGTCAGGAAACTTGTAATACAAGTTGTCATACGTGATAAATGTAAAACGGAAATAGACCGACTAGTTCGAACTACCGTGATTGCTGTGGTATGGGAACCGACCATCTGGGTCAGTCAAACTGCCGTAACCTTGAAGTCACATGATATCCGTCTGTGTATCCATCTCAAGCCACTGAATACGGTGGTTCAAAGAGAACATCACCGTAAGGTAACCAGCGACGCCATTCTACCGGAAATGAGTCAAACTCAATTTTCCACAAAGGTAAACTTATCTTTGGCATTTTGGCAATTAGAACTAGACGAATAGTCCCGTTGCTTCACCACATTTGGAGCTGTTTTTGGATGTTTTCATCGTTTGCTTTCACGGTTTGGACTGAAAATGTTCAGCGGAATTGCTCCGGCACCTGACAAATTGAAAAGAGTCAAGTGCGCTCCAGACGATATAAATTTTTGGGAAAACTATGCAGGATCACGAGGGAAACCTGCAGTCATTTCTAAAGCGCTGCATCAAACGAGGGCTTCATCTGTCACACGACAAAGTGGTGTTCCGATAAGAAAGGGTCATTTTTCACGAACATTTGCTAAAGTCAGTAGGACTTAAAATAGTCCCCGATAAAACAAGCGTTCTGGAACGGTTCAGCACTCACAGTGAACCATTAAACTGGCTCATACTGACCACAAAACGTTAGACTCATTATTGAGGAACCCGTTACCATCGCACGGAGAAGGTTGCAAAGGGCTCATATCAGAATGCAGAATTATGACGTCGAATTGATCTGTCAACCGGGAACGCATATTTACATAGCGGACACGCTGTCCAGAGCCGCTGAAAGGAACTCCTCCTACGAGCAGCTTCACTTCGACACGACTGTAGCCACAGTTTACACTATAACGCCGACTGCCCTCATCGTAGACCTCGAAGAAGCAGTGGCATATGACGTCACGTTACATCGAGTGGCTAAATCAATTAGAAACAGGCAATCGCATGATAAGAAAGGTTACTAAAAAAACTGGCGGTCTTCATGAGCAGCCTTGATCAATTTATTCAAGAAGATGGTTGAATATTCAGAGAAGGAAGAATTTCGACCCAGAGAACACATAAACGAAAGATGTTACAACATGTTCACCTAGCACATACAGGAGTGAACAGTTGTATCCGAAGAGCAAAGGTGCTCTTTCATTGCCCCCAGATGTAAATTTCTGTAAGAGATCATATACACTACTGCAGTGCGCGTTGGAATATTAACTCAATGCAAACTACGGAAACGATACCAATGCGTCAGATCCCTCAACGACTCTCGCAAATATTACCTGCAGGCACCTTTGTATTCACTACTAAACAATCCTTGATTACAATGGACTATTTCAGCGATTTTTACTAGTTCGATTAGCTGAGCTCTGTTACTTCCACTGCGGTCGTTATTAAACTACGGGCTCAATTTGCGCGATGTTGAAAACGTTGGTCAAAACTGAGGATTCAAACCTCGTACAGACAGCCCGTACTACGACCGGTCGAATGTTAAGGTGGACACAACGCTCAAACTCATAAAGCGATTATCACAACTTGCACGGTTATTCAGAACTGATTCGTATTCGATACCACTAGGAAAACAGAACACTCTCAGTGAAACCATTCCCCAGTTCGGTTCAGTGAATGCTGGGGAAAAGAACGTGTACACATTCACTGATAGGAGAGGAACTTATGAAACTCTAACCATCGAACGAACTCAAAGTACATGGTGATTTAAAACGATGAATGATGAACCAAAAGCGATACCACGGCAAAGGAGCTCGTGTCCTATAGGTTCTACAGGTGGGCGATAAGGTACGGGTATAGTGCACTCCAGAAAACCCATTGCGGTAACAGAGGGAGTGGTGTTTAGAGACTGCGGCTATCGGTTATATGAAACCAAAATCAGAATGAATTTAAAGAAAGCGAACCGAGTATATTTGAAAAAGCGGGTAGTGCCGGTTTCAGAGAACTTCCCATCAACGAGGAGGTGCCATAAAGAAGCAGGACTAGACTGGTTTGCAAAATAAGGCGAACTTATCGGTTCGAGATCAACCCACGAGTAACAGAAAGCTACGGCTAATCAGCAGTAGTGTGACTGTTCCACATAACACACCTAACAATCGTAAGTTCAGGCTGTTCTGGTCACTACCCGTTGCATGATGGATGTTTCAGAGCAGTCAGAACTTGAGTTCTATACTTAGGTGTCTCGGTTCTTACTGATAGGTGACCGTGGCTGTTAACGGCACCAGTAAGATTCTCATCGATGACCTGACGAAGCCGAGTAATTCAACTGTTTTTTCTAGGCATGTAAAGTATCTAAATTCAACAGTCTCGTTCTCACTGAGACTAAGTGGAGCTATGATTTTAAAATTTTTGTGAACGCTCACCTCTTTTGGGAGAGCATACTCAGGACAAGGTAGCTTACGACTCACTCACCTAACAAGTCCAGCTTCCATCAGTCTTGAAAATTGGCTGACGGAGAGATACTTTGTAACAGTAATTAAATGGTTCATGAAACCTAGCTCTGGATGAGTCAAGCCTACATATTTTCAAGGTTATGTATAACCTAAAGAAGGCATTCTACACGTAACGTTATAGGGGGCTGTGTCAATATCAGTACGTACAGAAGGTGATCTGCAGGTTACACCAGACGCAAGAACATATCACCTTTACAGATTTTCTTATAAATACGAAACATTGTCATATAGGGATGGGAGACTCACTGTCCCGCATTTTTTCTTCAAGCTAGGTCTCCATGATTCTTACTATAAAAGAATTTCGCCGAATGCAAAGGTTTCGAAGCTCGTCAACTTTGTTAAAGAATGAAGTCGCATCCGTACAGAAACAATATCACTGTTTACAGCTAGCATAACAAATGAATTAACTCGAGAGTTTTTAGTGAATGAGTTTTGTCCACACTTAAACAGCAGAACTGGTGGTTAGATATCTCAATGCTAACCGTTTGAATGGGCCAACGGTGAGTGATTCACTTTCTTGAACTCGCCATGTCGAATGATCGCTCCTAGTTTCGATCATAAATCAAATATAGACATCATTCAGCTTCTGAGGTTCACCTTTTTGTCATTTTTCACAATCGAGGATGATTATTCTTTTAGCATGTCTCTTTCTTTCACCACTGTAGACCTTTAGGCTGAGGATCGGAGGATCTGTCAACCCTAACGCACACAGGTCTCGCACTAGTAAGCAGTCAGAACCACGTTACACGTAGCTGACACAATTGTCAACCGCTGACTAAGGATGTCACAGAATAAGACCATCAAGGCCATCAATCTCAGTTTTATTAGCGTAGATAAAAGCGTGCCTTTCCGGTTACAATTTGTGTATTCACTCTCAAATTTTGTATTACGAAATGAACTTGCTTACCCCCCGCTGCCTAGTTCAACTGGTGTGTAGATTTCTCAGTTGAATAGAATGAAAGTTAGGGTCATAGGGATGGCGAGAAGATTATTCTACCACGATATCTACGAGGTAATTTGCTACAATCCTTCAGGGGTGCGCCTCATTATGTGGACAAAGATACCACTGAAGTGTGATGAGTTCAAAACGGGCAGTAGTAGGACAGACGAGCTGCGACTGCTCTACCGCTGTTCACCACCATGAACACTAAGTTAGTAATGATGGAAATATAAAATTTATGTCGGAAACCACGGGTGACGTAAAAATCCACGCGGAAGGCTTATCAAATCTCACAGAAGTCTAACCGAATTCCATAGCTTTGTATTGTCACCGCTTCATGAGCATCCGCATTTTTTCTTCTGTAGTGACCAGCGAGCGTGTGGCTTCTCTAAGGATCCCGGCTTCAACCATGTTTTATTGCTTGTCTGTTCTGTACGCATGATTCTGTGTACGCCTGTTATAGGAGGCCTGATATGAACTCAGTGCCACTTTCTTCAGCCGTGCAACTAATTGCACGCAGCGAATGTTTGCTCTTCTTCTAACGACCCATCTGTTCCTCCATTATTCAAGGCCGTTTGACCTGGGCCTTTTCGAGCGTTGTTTAACGCACTCAAAGTTTCCATGCACTTCTGACTTGGCGCGCTTCTGATTGTGACCGAGTGGGCTGAGGTCCACTTTGCGCTCCTCTTCTTTCTTCCCTTGGTTGCTGCCGTTGGTCCCAAATTAGGCTAGAACTAACTGCTTATCATATTTCCTAACATTGCTAGAAATATACGGTTTGTTTTGCAAACCTTGACGTGTTCTTTTAGTTCGATGTCTGATGGGACTACGTTTCGACTGATCTTAAGGAAAGGTGTTTCAAATTGTTAGTGGACGAGGGTCGAGTACACACTCACTTGTCCACTACACTTCATACACGGCATACCTGCTAGGTTGTCTTTAACCAACACCCTCATTCAGCCTTGAATATACTCCGTTTAGTACTGTAAACGGAAAACTGTGTCTTGCACAACTTAAGCGCTAGTGGCACGGGCACTGAATCGCCAACTTCTGTCTTCATAAGGAATAACCATAAAACCACATTTTGAACTTGCTTTCAAGTCCATTTTGTCATAGCTAGATAACGTTTAGTGGAGCTTTGTGTCTTCGTGATCCCTGTCTGAAAACGACACGTATAGACGATATCGTCTCCTTTGTTCACTGTTACTTGAGGATTATCAATGGTGAACTGTATAGTTTCAAAAGCATCCATGACTTTTCAGTACTACTGTTCATATGGATATACACTACTGATGAGGTCCAGCAAGACAGAAACTCGAGCACAATTCTTTTTATCAAAAGAGGCTGACTGAAAAATACATGAGAATACAAATACTACGACCAATTGTGAGTGGTGTTCATTTTATGTACAAACCAAAATCTGTCACTACTTATCCACTCATTAGACCCAGCACAAGCCATCTACCCTATCGGTATCTGTGTACTTCAGTTGCGATCAAATAGCGCAGTTTTGGAAACAAACGGAACTTTTCGTGTGAAATGATAGCTGATGAGTGTGGCAAATCAACCGAACAAACAAATGAACAAGTGATAGATGTGTGTAAATAACTCACTTTGAACCAACCGGTTTTGTACCAGTTCTGGAGGTAAGAGCTGGTTGTTCACGCCTGTGGAAGACTCAGTTGGCAAATGATTATTGGTGTTGGTAACAGTTGGATGGAGTGCACCGGAGACCATCAGTTTAGCAGGCGAGTCTGCCACTGAGGTGATACCTAAACTGGGACAGGTCCAGTTTTCAGTTGGCTGTGGTTCCGGACACATGCCATAGACGCGACTGAACGGTATGCCCACACTTGCATCGGTGAGTGGGATCGGGATGGGAGTTTTGTCAGCACCAACATGATACAATGCGAATGTCGGAACATTCGGATTGAGAGAGCCAGGGCGTGCAGGCAGACCACTGGTCGTACTGAACGGTCGATTAACTAGATCACGAATGAGTTGTATGGCTTCAGTTGTGTTGCTCACCGAAATCAACCAGGAAGCAGTAGTCTGATCTGGTTTGGAATCCTGTGAGACAAGATAGAAGCGGCATATGCAAATGTTTTGGAGTGAAAGTATTTCTAAGCTAGCTAAGATAATTGTGATGACATATTTTCATTAAATCAGCCAGATGCTCCGAATTTTCCAGTATGGCACGTGATGCCAAGAAATGGAAAACAGTCAATGTGAATTCCTAAGTTAACTTAGTGACATGTGTTAATTCCTTTATGTGAGTCATCGCAAGCACATGGTTGCATACGCACCCATTGTGATCATTTTAATAGGTTGAATAGTGAACGTTGTACAGTCAGCTTGTACAAATTGATGCAAACGTAAATTAAGTTCGGAAGCACGTTAATAGACATTATCATGTGAAAGAACTCTATTCTGACTCAGAAGAAAGCCGAGCCTGACCGTCCCCACACTGTTCAGTGAAATCGGCTGTTTCAAACCGTACGCATTGAGATCCAAGGGGAACGCGTGTATTGTGTATACGCAGGCTCGCGTCGTTTGCCGGTTCTATGTTCTTCATTTTCTGGAGGGTGCGCATACAAACATGCACATACAACTTTTGACAGAGTAGTGACTGCGCTCTGTTTGCGTAACCTGGTGTATGAAAGCAAAATTTACGTGCAAGCAATTTTCAATAGATCTGTATACAAACTTGTTTGTTTCTTTTCATTTGGGCGGTACTAATCCTGTCTGGGAGCTGCCGAAGAAAGCCAGAGAAATAATATCGAGGTGGAAGAGAAAATATCAATAGACGAGGACACCTCATTTGCGAAGTCAAATCGATTAGCGAGTAAAATGCATGTAAAATAAGCGTTGATCTGCTGCAAAACATTAACAATCACCAATGTGATTCAAGAAGTATGACCGTTAAGTAAAAACTTCTGATGACCCAAACGATAATGCGGAGCAAAGTGCAGCCAAACGCTTCAAGACGTCCACTCCCATATCGACACCCCTCCGGTGTGGACCCTTCAAGTTGAGTTCACATGCTCGTTTACTTTTGCGTGCTGGAGGCAACAGGCACCAATTTCGGCCTGTTGACGTGCTTGACGGATTTCTAGTCATGCGTGTTTTCAATTAGCCTGTAGTACTGTATAAGTTTGGCGAAGAAGAATCGTTTCAATGCACACACGTGCCAAACTTGGGTTCGAGCTTCAGTTAGACCACCGTTAATTGATGAATCCAGCCAAGGGAGAAACTGGTCGTGGAAAACATGAAATATTGCATTCACTAATTAGTAGGCTTTTGGCAACAACCAGTAAAAGCTGGCAGTTTGAGGCGCACTGTGTTCATTTAAGCAAATAATTTACAGCATAGTATCCTTTTTGAAACACTATCCTGGAAGCAATTGGAGATTGCCGAAATAATGATCAGAGTTGTGTTCATATTCTAAAATGTCCACTGTTCTAGAGTGGCTGATTTTGTGTTCTCCAGACGTGATATCCACGGAAGGGAACACTGTGTCTCCTGTCATGCCTTTAGTGAGACTATTTAAATTCTGGGCTTGCTAGTGCGTTACACACGCTTACAGTTACTATCTACGTACGTCTTGCTGCGTGACCCAAGATGTACACAATAACGATTAAAGAAAATCATTCACAGACCGCCTCGCCTCTGCTTTGGAAATAAAGCTCGTACCGAAAAATCGTATCCAGCTGTCAGAACCGTTTGCACTACACTGAAGTGAACACAGAGATGAAATACAAATTGGAATTAGCAACATGTACGTTAACTGCTTCAGTGCACTTAAAGTGTTATGCATACGACGCTCAATAAGTAAGCACACACACACAATCAGGTAGCATATATGGAGGCAGTCCACGGTCACACTCCACTGAATGTTTTAGGGTGTGACAGGAGATAGTCCAACCAGACGATGTGATGACAGAGTGACAGAAAGCTCTGAGTTGTGAAGCACATCCTTCCACCATCGTTGCTTTCTAAATTAGGCGTTATATACACACTCTCTCATATTAATTTTGATAACTTATTTTTCCTTTCCTTATGGTTGTGTTTGTCATTCGACTCGTTAACATCGAAAGCTGACCTCTCTCACTAACTACAACTAAAGGCTGTATGAGTGCAACAGATATGCTCATTTGTTGACAACACCGAACTGCTGACACGTTCAGTGAAAAAAAACTGTTTATCGGTGCTGGTATGTGGGATGGAAATAATCGATACTGTGACTGCTATGTATCGCCACAATCGTCGTACTCATCCCCGCCACCCATGGTCAGACCCATATACCTTCTATTCTATGTTAGCTTAAAGAGGGAAAAAAAGTCACAGTGTGTTTGTTTGTAGGTCAAGTTTAGGAACGAATTTAAACACGAGATCACAGTGGTCTCATTTCAGCAACATATTCCTACTACAATGCAACACAGTACATGTCTACACAGAAACGTAACACTAGGTGTATACGGGCACTGTCCTTCGCTCGACTCGATGGCATGAGTACTCAGGTGATAGTGGTGAGATAAGGTACAAATGATGATTGTCTAGAGGCAGGCACACCAACGACTGTAGTACACTGTCACAATGAATAGCATTCCTGATCAGCAACGTAGATGATCACGAGGTTTATAAGCCGATACCTGACACCAACCGTTTCAATCAGCGGACCCATGCCCGAACACGTTTCCCACCTCGATCAGTATGGTCCCTGGTGTGATAAGCGCTTAGCTAGTATATGGAATATGTGGATGAACTGTGGTCGATTAGCAATTCGTCATCCGATCGCACACCTTAGATTTTCTTAATTCCGTGCTGGTGGGCGGTCAGATTTTAAACGCGACGAAGAGTTAGAAAAAAAACATTTTTTAACGCTGAATCTGTGCTAACCTTCGTGTAACAAACAGGTTGCGATTTTGAACAAACAGAGCCTGATAGTTACAGAGTGGTATATGCTTAAGGTCATGATTCCTAGGTAGGTAAAACGGTGGCTTGTATGGAACAGTAATGAAGCGTTGGGCTGCCCAAATCTTGGAGTGAAGTTGGGGAATTCGAAGTCCAATCCAAACATATGATCAGTTCGCCTAATCAGTGTATTTCTTACTGTCCATATGCCTTCAACCGAATTACACTATTTTGACATGGAACTACATTTCGGGACTGAAACTAACCAGATGCATGCTGATTGTTTAAAAAATGAGGTAAACTGAATGTATCGAAAACGGTGCGCAAACTGTGAATTACCATTCTACGCATCCGGTAGACTTTTGCCATGTTTCCAGGACCCAAGTATAGCCGGATATCGTGTCTGAGTGTCTCCAGTGGAAGTCCACTGAGTTGAATCATGGCTGTGACACCATTTGGAGGGAGTTGGCGTGCGTACGGACAATCCGGATCCGTAGGGTCCTTAAGATCCTGTGTTGCTGCATAAGTTTCCGAAGTGGACAGTGGTCTACACCGTAGTGCGCTTAGATTCGCTACAGATCCAAGTAAGGTTGAGGAATTCAGTAGTTGATTGGCAGTCTGCCTAGATAAACAGCTGGTCAGTTGCTGGGGCAAAAGCATACCCAGTGCGGTGGTAAGCCCGAGCGAATCCCACTGCCCCATGGTACCTGGCAATAGGGACGTGAACAGGCCGAGCGAAGGAAGTAACACTTCTGATTGGTACAGATTAGTGGACAGTGGAACTGCAGGCAGAGCTGCCGTTTTCAGGGTTGTCAGATCGGTTGCCGCCACTTTGGGAGTCTGAAACAAATATGGGTTCAGGCTGGAAAGATTTGCAGCCCCGAGGCTGAGAGCTTGACGGGCACGAGCTTGTGGGTCAACTGTTGTGGTGCTTTGATTTTTTGGAGCATTTGATGTTCCATGCTGCTGTTGTTGCTGTTGTGACACGTTGAAACACACCTGCACATGAAAAAGTGATTAATTATTCGAGCATCATTACATCCCCTGTAGACTTTCAAAAAGATGCTGAGGAAAATCCAAAGTTGTGGTGTATTTCACGCAAGCTATGGATTGCACTGAGGCCTGAGATGTTGAAGTACAATAGTGATTTTTATAAACTACGGTGAATAACTACTGAATTGCCTTGTTAATCAGGGTCGTTGAAACTGCTGTCCCGAAAATTGAGTGGTTTTTGTGGTGGGAGGAAAAGCCAAGAAAGGGGCGATGACCTTGAACGTAAAGCAACATATAGTTATAGTTAACTCACCCTGTAAAGGTCAAGCGAGCGTCCTGCGAGCACGAAAACCCCGTAAATGGATGTTAATTGGGTTGATTTAAGAAACTTGCTATGAGAGAAGATTGCTTCAGTGAATGGTGCGTAGTTTAGGCGCACAACTTTTCTTCAAAGACTGACCATACAGAAAATGCATAAACGAAAATGGGACTCCTTACTACTTCTGGATATAAGCATACTAACGGTTCGTAAGGTTGCAGCTCACGTACATTAGATATTTATTCAACAACATCTTCCGAGTGAGCATAGACCGTCCTTTTAAAACAAGTCTGATTGCTTGCCATGTCTCGATGGTGCGTTTAGAGCCCATCCGCTTTTCCTTTCTTGTTTCTATCAGTTGGCTGCTCAGTTTTGTACGTAAGCAAACAAATTGGACATCGTTCTGAGCCTAAATTAGGTCATTCGCCTACAGATGCTCTTCTGTGATAAAATATCAAAGCCTGATTTTTCAAGGCGACCTTTTCATCCAACAGTTGGTTAGGTTGTTGACTAGGTCCAAATGTAAAACTTCTGAGCTTCCAGCCATGGCTTCATAACTGATCTGGCAAAGCATTCGCCGCATATGGGCATGCTGTTTCTGTCGCCAGTCTGAATTCAGCCGAAGTCCAGATTTTTTGCAATTGGGTCTCTTCTAAACTATCCACTCTGTCAAACTACTTATCAGAAGCAGATTACTCCTAGACCGGTAAACCAATGATAATTCTGCCATGCATTATGAGCTTGCGGTTGTCCAAAGTGGTGGAGACTCCTTACACTTACGGAGGGGAGCAAGACGATTGCCAGGGAAGTTTTGGAGTTCGCTTGGCTCTTTTGTGGTGTAAAGTGACGATGCGCTCAACCACTGCGAGGGTGCGGTTAATAACAAATGGTGGAACACCCTCTGCTACACGCGTACTCACCACATTTGAACCCCGTTTAAACTAAACGGGACCAGTTGGGCCAAGATGTCCAACTTAGATTGTTACCTCACTTGGTCAACCCAGAAGTTCTCTGATAGAGAGGCGGTACGAAATCCGTACAACGAGCATGCTGTGAAAAGTTGAACAAGAGGTGATCGCGTCAAATATTGAAAGTACAGGGTACGTGTTGACTTCTTCAGCACACAACTGATGACTGACTTCATCTTGGTTTTCATTTCCTGTCGGGGAAGTCGCCAGTTCCCCGAAAATATTGTGCGGCAAAGGCCAACAAAGTACAGTGGTGAGTGACCTTCATAGTTGACGCGGCCATGCGCCACTTCGCCTTTCAACACTTGTGGCAATTTTCTGGCACCCTAACGCTCACATGTCTACATCCCGCCTACGCGCATCACTATACTGTTCGGCTCATCATTGGTCCTCCTTTGATTTAACCTTCTGATTCGTCACAAACCCTTTAAATATGATCTGATTTGTGACCGTGTCTTCGGATTGAGGAACTCTGTCCGGGGGACAGTCTGTGTGTTCATACATTAGCCTCGGGTGGTTGGGTTGGCCCGGAAGTCTCGAACTAGTCGTGCATATTTCGTAGCCCGTTGTTCGTTACCGTTGATTATCGTTCCGTTATACGTCGTTCCAGTGACCGTTATTCCGTTATCCGTTTACGTGCTTGTATGACAAGCGAACCAGTTACAACATTCCCATTAAATGAGGGACGGTATGAGCGAATTACGGCGATAAATAGGTTTTGATTAAGGAGGGGCTACGGCGACCTGCGCACATTTTATTTTAAAAGAGTATTACCGAATTAGTTGCCTTTCATGGAATATGTGGGAAGTGGACTTCCTTCAAAATTATGGTTGTCAAAAATGGGAAATACTTAAGTGTCTTGGGTACTGCTTCACAGAAACTCAAAGTCGGAGTGATACGTGTGAATCGTTATATTCCATTCTGTGTTCAGTAGATTCAATCATAACTGACACCTGTTATTCATACCAGGCAAAAGCTGCTATACATTTTTTGGGGAGAAATAACTTAGCGCATACTGGCTGACTGCTGTTTACTAGGAATTCATCACATGACAGAGATCATAACTTTTTAAAGTTGAGCTCTCATTCATTATTGAAAACAAACCGTAGGTGTTCAACTAGACATCCATTTTTCATCCGATACAATTCGTGCGCTAGTTCACAAGCTTTGCAATCAGCATGTCCATTTATGTTATAACTCTGGAGTGAAATAAGCGGATTTTAGGAGGTTAACTTGAAATACTAAGCTTACCATGAAAATTCATGACTGTCTTCATGTTATCATCTAGCATACTTAACTGTGCGAGATTACTTGTGGTTATACGAGTACACAGTAAATTAATTCCTGACATTGTGCTCCATCAATAAATAGATAGATAGGAAGTAACCAGTGTTGTGTTTGCAGGCTACTGTGAGACAGAGTCAGAGCTCCGAAGATAATATTTTCTGATATTACAGTAGAATTATAGAAGGACATTTATTACATTAACGAAGAAGTCATTGTGTATAGATTGCTACATTCCCCGAAAAACTATGTGCAGTATAATATTCAATGAAACTTCAACATCACCATTGCATGCTCATAAATTCAACCGCTGTATATCAGAGTGTGCTTCGCTCAACATTGAGCAAGTTACCAACAGTATAGAACAACAAATCGTCTCACTTGTTTGAACTCGACCAGTAGTGAGGAATGTTTAGGTTTTGAACAAAAATACTTCATTTTCGCTGTAAAAGGTAAATCAAGGATGTATCTAAGTTGCAAACATACAATAAAACTTGGAAATCGCAGTCTAACTACACACAATTTCATTGTCACTTAAAAATCACTAAGACCTTCTGTTAGCCACCTTAAATATTTGAGAGAGTTTATCAAACTACTCAATATAAGAGTGCGGATGAACAAGGGACATGGTAACAAATTATGTAGGCCAGTACATGTTCACCTACCTGTACCATTTCAGAAGGAGATGCCTTAAACAACTCCACATATCGATCACCCAGGTAGTCTTTGTGTCGCAGTAACGCCCGTGTTGCCATTCGGTCATCTTCGAACAGGACAAATGCATCACCTGTTGGTCTACCCTCTGGAAAAGCGACTAAGTAAATGCCCTGGCTGTTGAACAGTACAGGGGCCTGGACTGCAGCGAAGAATTCAACCTGGACAGATCATAAAGCATTAAAAACCAGTTCCACCAACAAAATTAAATAACACGAAAACCCGGAGACATATAAGTAGCACCAGTTTCACAGGTCAGCAGACTTAAAAAGTGCATAAACTCGTATGAAGGTACATACACAGTTGAATAAAAGTAGACAATCAGATATTTAGATATTTAACTCCTCTTCAGACAGTAGGCTGTCAGCCGTGTACAGTTTCTTCGCTCGGTGAAAAACAAACTACGTGTGTAAGCCATCAGCGTAAATGAAGAGAATAGTAGGTACTACCCACTCCATGTGGCTAGAAATAGGGACGTCTAGGAATGGTAGTGGGTTATCTAACTCTTGTTCATAGGTCACATGGAGATTTCGATGGGCATGTCACCTACGAACGAGAGTTAGATAACTCACTACCATTCGTAGACGTCCTTATTTCTAGACGCTCAGTCGGTACACTCAGTAGGTCTGTTTATCAAAAAGCCACATGAAGTGGACAGTACCTACTATTCTCTTCAGTTACGCTGATGGCTTACAAACGTAGTTTGGCACGAACTGTTTTTCACCGAGCAAGGAAACTGTGCACGGCCGACAGCCAACAGTCTGAGGAGGAGCTCTTGAAGAATGTTCTGTTTGCAAATGGATATCCGGCGAAATTTACTGAAATTTATTACAAGGAACGAGTGACTGCCTCCGAACCACACTTAGTGCCGAAAAAGCAGGTTTTTTCAAACTTCCTTACATAGGTGACCACAACGTTACCGATGTAAGTCGAAAGTTGAAATCTGCCATTGTTCGCACATATCCCGCGGCGGAACTGCGCTTGTAACTCTCAACTCGTAGGATAAGCCTCCACTGCCCTGATCTTTCTTCTTCGGAAAACTCTGCCTCTCACGCTATCTACCAGTTCACCCGTAGTTGCGGTGATTCATACATCGGCAGAACGGACCGAAATCTACGACAGAGGAAGGCGGAGCACATTCCCAAGTGGCTAGTGCAAACAATGTTTCAAGGCGGGTCAACATACCAAAACTCGAACAGAAATCCGGCGTCCTCGATCGCCAAACACCTAATCGCAACAGGTCATGTGGTTGACCCCGACACTTCGTTCACGGTCCTATTACGCATTCGCGACCTTAGATTGTTGGCGTCCTCCGAGGCAATGTTAATCAAGCGTCACGCACCGGCCCTTTGTTGGCAAAATGTACTGACGCAATCAATTCCGTTGCCATGGCAGTGAAACCTGATTGCAACTAAGTGAAGTTCATATAAAACATCCTCCCCCAGTTACGAATTTGTACAGCGAAATCAGAAGACCGGTTTTCCAAGATGGTAATACCATTTCGTATGTTCTCGTCAGTTGCTAACACATAGCAGCGGTGAAAATCAGAAAATATTTAAGCGAATTGAGTTCATGCATCAATTCAATGTATACACTGGTCTGTCATTGGTCAAAACCATGGCAGACGGAGGTTCAATGCCAACAGCTTTTGCACACAGAGGACCGGTTTGCTACGCATGACTAGCAGCGCTTCGAGTGACTTAAGAATGACAGGCTTGTGATGACGCATCAACACGCGGAAAGCGTTTGCCGGGTCGACTACATGACCGGTCTCTAGCAGGTGTCTGACGATCGAAGAAGCCGGCTTGCGTTGTTTGGTAGGGTCGCGTTGGGTCACACCACACATCAGGTCCTAGATATACTTGGGCACGTGTTCCTTCAGTCTAAGCCGCAGGGATCGATCAGTTCTGCCAATGTAAACGTCACCGCATTTGCAGGTGAACTGGTAGATACAATGTGAAGTGGACAGCTCTGACGTCCGCGTCTTGATGTGAGGAAGGGTGAATGACTTGGTGCGACTGAGTAAGCGCCGTGTAGCTGCATTGTACGTTCTTTGGATGGCTTGTTTTTGATGGATTGTTTTGACGCTACGCGCTTAACCTATATAAGCGAATGTCTAATGTAACCGACTGATGAGAATAAACGAACTGCTTGCATCTCGCAATGTATGTCTTCTTGCTGTCCTGATGAACTGGATAAAGGGAACTCAGTGTTTCAAATTTCTCAAGCGATAATTCTTTGGTTGCTTTTTCTGGTTACTTGCCATAAATAGATCGATCGGCTTATTCTGCTGTTCCCCAAAGAATACACAAACCCAACTATTTGGTGAACTGTTGACTAACCGGGCTTGTGACACCACTGATAAAGTGAACGAAATGGTCATTACAAAGTAAACAGACTGAGAGTAACACAACGTTAGGAGCAAGTTGTAATACTCTACGTTTCAACCACCTCGGATGGTCTTCCACAGGAGTGTTGTAATCGAAATCACATTATTCACATTAACGTTGTGTTATTCTCAGTCTGTTTATCAGTAACACATTAAACATGATGCCCAAACTGTTCTAATTCATTCGTACTAAATTTAGTGTAGATATCATATTACAAAGTAAAGTTGTCTATCACCCCCAAATGGAAGCTTATGGGAGAGTAGACACAAACGCACATACGATGACAGCACGCGTGCATTAGCTTTACGAGTAACAAGTGAGCGACACAACACCACGACGAAAACCAGGCTGATCTGATCTAGGTGTGGTTACCTCTGATGGATTGGTGATTACTGCATGAACTAACTGCCCCCACCTTTCCCCTGGCTATCATAAACGGCGTACTGTCCATAAACAAGGCCGCTTCACGAATAGTGAGGGAGGAGGTTGGCTAAATTTGTGTGCGTTGATACGCTCAACATATAGGTTACATCAAAGCAGGTGTTTGTATACATCCAGCTCCAAAAACGTGATACATTCAGTTTGAGTCAAGCAACAAATCAAAGGTGTTCACCGATTTTCTGCTGTTGTTCACTTGTCGGAACTCGTTGACTACCGGTCATTCATCTACTTACCGTTTCTCACTCGAACTTTTACGTGACCCCACTTCGTTCATCTGATCCAACACTACACCAAAGATGAACCTACTCAGTGGTAAGTAACAAGCAGTTGGGCACTATCCTTCACAAATTAAACTAACCCCTACTGAGTAGTTCACTTTCCATCAGGTTTGCTTACCCATTTAGTCGCAAAGAAAAGAGACGTGTTGAATGTAGAGAAAACATGTGGGCAGAAGAATCAGGTGTTCAGTTTAGCTGTAGAATCCTGGAAGCAGGTGGATGAAAGTAGAATGCAATCAGCAAAGATTGAGAACCAAGTACTTCTAGGTTTGGCTCGCGTCAGCCGAATAATGCTAGCCTTTCCAGTCAGTTTTCTGTACGCCACTGAATGAATGTCGATGTAATCAGACAAATATGTTAGTCAGCAAATGTTTATTGAATAGGACATGACTCTTCTAATCGGTCACATCATAAATTGTCACTCGTTCGTGCCACTGGTCAAATCTCTGTCGATCGGTAGGTAGCACTGGTTCAGGTTAACTAGCACTGATGAAACTGTTTGGATGTCGTCATATGGAATCCACCAAACGATTCAGAGGATCGACTGCCCCGACAGGATTTCTCAAACAGTTCACGTTAGAATCCACCAACGCCACTGCTGAGCACAGAAATTGTACTACTAATATGAGACGGTGGGACGGATGGGTAACAGAGTCCAAATGTGAAAGTTCCGAGTTCCTGGTGTGGTTTCGTAGCTCAGCTGATAGAGCACTTGCCACGTTGAGGCATGCTGTGTCTTTCACTGTTTCGAATCCAGCCGAAGCCCTGACTTTTCACAGTTGGGTATCATCTAAAGTCATAAATCTGCCACACTACTTATTAGTGTTGAAATAAAGATCTTGTTTTGAAGCTTGTGATAACTCCCGTCATTACTCTGTCCACACCCGGTGATGACTACTACATGCATTATTCCACAAGTTCTTGTAACTGATTCTACGGCTTATGAGCACGTAAACAGGTAACGGAATAGGGATTTATGACATGGCGATAACGGAATGACGGGCATCCGTAACGAACGTCGGATAACGGTAATGAACGATGGACTAATGAGTATACGTGGTTATATCTTCACTTCCTGGTCAATCCAACCAACCTAGGCTAACGCATGAACACATGGGAAAGACTGGCCTACAGACAGAACTTCTTTGTGTCACTCAGTTCGAAAACAACATGGTTACAAACCCGTTTATGTTTGTAGGGTTTGGGACCATAAACAAAGCAGGGTGAAAAAGAATGGACTGGGCGAAAGTCCATACAATGCAGAGTAGACGTTTAGTCGGGATGACAACAAAACTGGGCACGAAGGCTGAAGACGCTCGTGGCCATGGCAGCGGTGAAGGTCACTCAGGAATGTGCTTTGTTAGTCTTTTTGCTACACAATATTTTCAGGGAACTGGTGACTTCTCCCACAGTTCTCCTATAAAGGTATGCGTAAGAATTAAGTACCCGCAGTCATAGGGATGGAGTTTAACAATTTCGATGCGTGACTTACGAAAAACCCGTCCTAAACCGGTGACCCATCTGGTAGATATCTATTTGACCGGCTCAACATTAAGTATCAATTTTGCAAGCCGACATCTACAACATGGCTGGTATACCCAATACTTCGTGAGTGTAGACACAGTGAACTACCTCACACCAACAGATTTCTATTTCGGTCCCCAGTTGCACGCTAAAAATCTATCCCTGGATGGGCAGAGCTAAATAAAATGTGTTTTATTGTTTGGTCGTTCAATTGGTTAGGTTATGGCCGATAGCTAAAGTGTAGGCAAATACAGCAAGTAGTACGCAGATTTGTTAATTAGGAAACGATCCACCAAGTAAATTTATGGGTTTCGATGATGACAGAACACTTGACAGGAGACTTATACTCCGACACGACATTCGTGTTTATCCCGAGATTATAATTTGTTTTCACAGGATATCGTGTGTTGGTTCTGGGTAGAATAAATGAGAAAGTAATTTTGACTACTGCAAGTTTTACGAGTAATGTGGTGACAACACCGCAGATCACCGCACTGCTCAATTTAATTGTTTGCTCTACTGTTTTGTTGGATGCCGGTTGCTAACGACTGCTTTCCGTGAACAAACTTGATTGCAAGCTGTGGATTTTTGTTGATTATTAATTTATTATGTGCGAAACCAATGTGATCCGAATAAACCTTCACTATTCCATCCTGTTCTGCCCGAATCAAGAGGTTTGCAACCGTACACATGGATCCTAACAGATCCTTTGTGTTGTTCATAGAAAATTTTGTGAATCGTTAGTTATTATTTAGGTGGCAGTTAACAAACGATAACAGAGACTGCGAGCGAACACTTCATATTGCTTACCCAGCGTTATTCCTCCAATAAACAGCTTTAGAGTGATCATTCCATTAAATAACTTTTGAGGATTGAATTCAAACTACTAGGCTCACCCACGCGGATCACAGTAGTATACGTCGGTATCTTCAAATTTTTCAAGACTACGTAATAACTTGCATGCTCATACTGTGCCCCACCATCACGCTTGTGAAAAATCAACATCGGTTACACTCCGGTAAAGTGAACATAACTATAAAAATTTCCGAACAAGTTTTAAACAGATCAGTGTAGTGAGCGCTGTGAAAGTATCTTGAGTTGTAAGTAGCAATTCTTGTAACACTCCATAGGCAGATGATCGAAGAAGCTTAATAATCGACGCAAAAGACTTTTGTCGCAGATCACTGCAGTTTCCTTCGTGCACATCACAGGGAAGAATTTTGCTAATTAGCTCGAGTAGTTTGTTGCGAATAAAAACGACAGATTTCAGATTCGAGCAAATACTGGCAGGAATTAAGCCATGTGTGAGTTGGGCTTGTAGGACTTTTGATTCACCTGAATAATCCTGTAAAGATGTGTATTACATCGAAAAAGATGTCCTTACTGAATTCCCGCCACATATAACCGAAAGATTCAACTGAAGTAAGGTAACGGTCACAATTGAACACCAGCATACAACTGGTGGTTTGATTATTTTTGTCCAGTTGTGATTTCCGGTTTCTTAGTCATTTTCCGTGTTCTGGTTGGTCGTACGGTGCTGTTCATTGTTTTCGATTGCATCAATTAGCGTATATCGTTGTTCCACGGTTGAGTTGCTGGACCATAGATTGGTGTATCTGATTTTGCTGACTGCCCCGAATCTGTGACTACTGCAATCATCCATGAATTTCAGTTTATACTAAAATCAGTTCTGCCCAACTGATAGAAATGCAAACAAAGTATTGCGAAATATCCTGTAAACCGGAATATTCACGTCACTTCTAAAACTTTAACGGAGACGTATTGAAGTCAACAAAATGCTGTCTACCAGAGGATATCTATCATCGAACAGTCAGGAACTCATCTTGTCGGTCTGCTGAACTAAACGTAAACTAACCTCTACAATCCGTGAGAACAGGGAGACATTCTCAGTTTCCACTCTATCGATTCACTTTTGTGACATCCTAACAAGCGCCTGTGTTATTCTTGTTCTGCTCTCTGTGAGCTTATTATGAGTTCCGAACTTCCCATACACGTAGGTCGGCTGTGACCGAGTAACTTGTCACAGAACACCAAATAACTTGGCAATGAAAAGATTTTCTAGGAAAAGTGTGAAGTCAGACGGGTTGTTTCTTTGAAATTCTTGCGAATTGTAGACCATGGACTGGTCTGCATGTGGGAAATAAAGTGGGGTTTCACCGTATATTTTCACTACAATTAATGCAACTGTTCTGTTATTCACCAGATCAGACAAAGACTATTCAGTACTCAGCTGTGTAAATCACCGAATAGTATAACCGCAAACATCTCAACTTCTGGATGAAACAACACAAAACTGACACAGGCAAAGTGAAAGAACAACACACGAGTGAAGTGACTGAATAGTCAACTCAAAAAATGACACGACAATACGAAACTTGTCAAATGGAGCACAGTGAAGACACCCCAGACTGATTTGTTATTTGGCACTGTTCCCTTCACTCACTTGTTCACCAACAACCAGGAATCCACAAAGGGAGTACTACTTGCTACCTACACGGTATATTCACACCAGTGTCATTTTAAGGCCTGTGCTTGGACATATCCACACACACACACACACACACACAAAGTAGTGCGCGCTAAATGCCTGACAGATAATATTGTGGCCCAGAGAAAGAACAGATGCCTGTTTGTGTGTGCAGTTCAGTGTACAAACTAAGATGGAGACAAAATGAGAGTGAGCAATCAGAACCCTTGCACCGAAGCAACACGATCCGAATCACACATCTATAGTACACATTATCACCTGAACGGACACAGAATTGAGCAAAAGGTCAAGTCACAAAAGAACAAATATAATTCACACCACTTTGGCTAAACAAGACGAGTTTCCAACACCAACCGAGTAATCAGTTATAGTCGGTCAGTGCGGATAAATTGTAGTGCAAATTCAGTGCGGTGGAACGAGCAGTGACCCGGAGCATTCGACCATGTTTCGGCCATTCGTTCACTAAGCACCAACACCATTTAAGCGACTGGCATGCTATACAGACAAAATACGACGAAACACGGCCAGACCGTATTCGGATCTTTAAAAACCACAAGGGTGCGTAAACGAACAGCTGAAGGTGTGCAACTCTTTTTATGCCAATCACATCAGCTGACACGTGGGTTGTTGACGACAGGCCATCAGGCAAATTCTCATTCTCGTCATATTACTTATTCAAACTAAACGCAGTAGCGAAATAAAAAGCGCAATATTCACCGAAAATTCAAGCGCACTGGTCGACTAGCGGTTGGGTCCCAAACAATCGACCCATATTGATGTGACATATTGAGTAGAGCACACACACAAACATACGATCAGTCAAACTTGGCAGCTATCATGCAAGTCACATGATCTCACCGACACCACGATTGACACCCCTAAGGGGTCGATTCAACAGAAACTGCGTGAGGAGGAAAGCGACGGGGTGGAGGCAGAGTGTGTGGGCGTGAGAAAATTGGTAATTGGTTCACATGCGCACCGCACCTCCAGAATGGGATATGAAAATGTGAATTAAACCGCCATGTAGAGAGAAAGAAACTTGCCTCCTAGTTTACGCACACACACACACACACACACACACGAACACATACAATGAGAGAGAGAGAGTCAGGCGGAGGTGGCTAAACGCACGGAAGGAGGGGACAGTGGGAAAGGTAAATTGTGTATCCCGTTAGTCACATCATCCGAGATAAAGATCACAATTTGACGACCAATAAAGAACGGCAAAGTGGCATGCCTATAGGATAAATATCGCACGCATTCGATAGCACCTCTCATGTTTTCGTAAACTATTCAGCCCGTGCATTTTCAAAGGAAGTAGTCAGAATTCGGACCGTTCACTTTGCTAAGGAAGGTCACTAAGCAATATGTATCTATCAGTGAACAGATCACTAGGGAACGTTAGTCGTCTGATGACTATCGGATTAACATTGCACATATTGTGATTACACGTAGAGGTGTAACAGCCAGTAAACATGAAAACAAAGTTCTCCAGAGCGGAAGTCATGAGTTGGGTCACAAACAAACGGACAGGTAGCAAGCAAATGTTTTCAACTGGACAGAAACAAATTAAAATATTAGGCTCTTGCACCAAATCTGATGTAGAACAGGGTAGCATAAATAGCGAAGTGGAATAACCAAAGAGGATTCGAAATCAGAAGTTAGTGGAGCAATTCCTGTAATTTTTTGGGCAACCGGAAACGCCTCATACGGACCTTTAAGGATTTGTTTAGTCGACAATACGGTCTTTTAAATGTACTCAAAAACCGTTTATGTTAGAACTTCGGTTAACTGAGCTGTCGGTATGCTTGTAATGTTTTTTTTAACTTGCCTATCTGTTCAACCCCCTAGGCCATGACTTCTTCTTTGCGGGACTTTATTTCGACGATTAAAATTAGCTAACATACCCATATGTGATCAAACTGTACAAAATGTTACTCCGGAAGAGGCACATTATCTAAGCTCTTCTGCCATCTCGTTTAAGTTCATCTTAAGGATCTGTAAGTAAATATACTCTCACAGATCGAAAACTGAAATTCAGCCTTCGTGTAAATGATGATTCAAGTGTATTCGAACCAGTTCCACTACGTCTAAAAATTCAGCCACAATTCATAAAGTCGGTTTACTGACCGGTTGCAAACATTCATTTAACTCAGCGACAAAATGCCTTTGTGAATATCTGGGTGTCGTATGATTGTCAATTAATGCATTGACTATTGTTTACATTTATGAGGCTGGAAAACAGTAGTAGCGTCAAATAGTGTTTATGCCATAACAGACAACACAGGTTATGCATTTACTTGTCCAGTGTTTACAGTTGGACACAAAATTTTACGACTGGTTTGTGGAAGATCAGATGTGGGCGTCGTACGCAGAGTACGTCGTCCTTTTTCAGACCTGTTGCGATTTTACAGATCTGCAGTGGCGCAGTATCCATTCGTTTAGAGTAAATAAGGCGATTCGTTTGTGTTGTTGCTGTCTGAGAAGCTATCGTTCACACGACAAGTGCTGTCCATTGGAGATGCAGCTAGTTATCTCTTCTCACTGTACTCCGTATAACAGCACCAGTTGTTCTTGTAGATGACGTTGTCATTGGCTAATGCGGACACGCGTTGTTTATAGCTGACCATATATCAGTGCATAGATGGGATGTACCTTGTGTGTACGAATTATCATACAATCCTTGGACCTGTCACCCTACACTATCCATGTGGATAATGCTTCAGTCAGGTACTTCATTCAAAGTCACTTTCGATCAATCGATCTATTACACTGCAATCGACTGACATATGTTTGATCTTCGCCGGTCAGCTTGCCCAGTATGATGTACTGCTGAAAGCCACACTCAGAATAGTATGGAAAATGGCAACTGGTTGAAACGATAGGTGATGAGAGACCAATAAATTTGACAGTTCGCTCTACTCACTGCAGAATTGTGGATAAGCATGCGCATAAGGTTCAGCCAATATGAAAACGGACAACACACTGTTTGCAATGAACAGGTCTAAACGGTGTAAGGTGAGTGCTGCAGACCATCTAGAGCAATTTATCCATCCGTATTTATTTCAGGGTTAGATGCACAACACGATGATCACTCATCCCCATATTTGAGCATGCGTAGCAACTCACTTGATAACAAAGGTATCTAATGACGATCTCTGATTAACACAGTGCCGTTTCTCCCTTTGATGTAATGACTTATTCCATGAGACTCATGCAGTTCACAGGGTCCAGAGAGCTGTACTGAGGCATATGGTTTGCAATGCCTGTTCTTCCAGCACCGACCAAGAGTATAAACTACCTAATTTCCGACGGGCTGTAATCAGCCAAGGTGTGAAGAGAACGACGGTCAGTCTAACGTGTACTTTATTTGCTGTCATGGTACCTTTTAATGTCCTTGACATACAAGCTGTCAATCTGTTAAATCCATCCACCCAAGATTGTTGAAAACGTGCATCAGACAGCACTTTTTACCGGATTTCCGACTTAGTATACTTTTGAAAAATTACAAGTTAATCATTCCATTAATCCCCAGGCTTCCCTCTCACGTAACCGAACCCAGTTGAACGAAGGGTCGAAGTGGATTATGCTAATTCATCACCATAGCTGGATATAACCATTTTTGACTATCAGTAAACTGCCAACTTTGTACCAGACCGGTGTAGTTCGTTGCCGAGGTAGCCTGGTAGAGATCCATGGAACCTCAGTAATTGCCGTGTCTGACAACCAGAATAAACCTAACAGGAGTTTACCATATATGCCGACCTTATGCATCACAAGCTGAATCTACACAGGATAAGGGTTACTGTAAAGGAATGTGTCATAAACACTCTCAAATCACTTGTTGCACTGCTTGCTTTCTCAAGCGCACCCTATACTGTGATAAACACGCGAAACCTACAGCTTTAACGTATTTTTCAAAGCATTCTAAAAAGTGGGCATTATGTTTTTCTAGTTACTTGTTAAAAACACTCTCGGTTTTCATACGTGCTGCGTACCGGTAACCTGGGCCTCCAGACTTAGTAACGTCCACAGTCACTTCACCGTACCCATTGTAACCATACGAGTTCCGCCTGATACACAACTAGTGATGCTGTGACCTGCGCATTTGTGTGCAAATCATGGTGGTCGAGTTAACTACACCCATGGACACGAGTGAACAGTATCAGTAGCGGTTGTACCGAACTTCCAAATGGGGACATATTTTGGAGGGGTGTCGTGAGTAGGTAGAGAATGTGGTGATGGGTGCGCCAGTTTTGCAAACATATTTTTCAAGTTCACGTGGATCTGTTTGACTGTTTTAGTTGATATAGTACACGCAACGTGTTCATGAAAGAGTGTAAGTAAAAGATAACGGTCGATTATGCTTCCAGTTTAAGGTGCTTTTTATCTGTTTCACATGTCTTGACTTTAGTTTGCGCTGACTCAATCTCAGGTTGAGATGAATTGAGGGGTTTCTCAGGTGGTGCTTTAAATTTCCGAAGTGAAGCTAACTCAACTGATAATACAAGGTGGCGCTCATCGATTGTACAGATCTTCAAAATGGGCTAAAGAATATTTTTTACGTCCATGTCATCATCTCTCTGTATGCACAGGTGCAATTGAACACCAGGAAGTGTTCACAGGAAAGTGCACAAACCCCAGCTCACCTTCAGTAAAAACGAAATTGCCGATTCTCAACCTAATTAAGAAGCTCCAAAGTTTACTGACTGTGTATTACTGACCATTAGTTTATCGATACGGCTCACACAAAAGCATGTTACATTGTTATCTTGGCTAATCTCGATCTGTGCGCAAACGTACGGACCCGTTTGCTCTGGGTCAGTTTCTTACTAATGACCAGAATAATAGTACTATCATGCGTGTTTACTGAGAACAAATTAGAAGTTGACTGCTTCAACTAGTGAATTATAAAGTGTGCAAGTTCACCAGGTTCTAGCTTGTTACGAATTTGCATGGACGGAATTATTTGGAGTTTTTATGTCACTGGTAAGATAGAGAGTGGAAACAGATACGTCATAGTTAGGTCCTATTACTGAGCCGGGGCTTATCGGAACAAATCTTCTAGCCGAGTCAAGTTAATAGGCTACAACACAACACAGTAGTCGTAGCAGTGTAGAGAACAGGTGTGTCCCAGACAGAACGCATATCACCATCTTGGCGAACACGTTCGTATCTCATATACGTTCGGTTTTTTCGCTGACCGAAGTCAATTAGAACCCCGCTTAATGTGTGCCTTCGCACAGTGGCAAGACTCCACTGGGCGTATATGATTCCATCCTCTGTCGGACTGAGCAAGTGTAAACCACTTTGCTTCGAGGGATTTGGAGACTGACAGAAATGTACCCGGAAAACGCCTGTTATTTTAAACTGACATCTAGTTACGACAAAATGACAGTATCAAGTTATCTTAAAAGTGCGAAGAGTATGCAGTATCCAAAACGAATTTCCATAGAACGTTAAACTGAACTCACGATTTGTTGCTTTGACGCTGTATACGGCAGACCGCGAACTCGTACAACCACTTGTTCCCCGTTGGTTAACTGATTTAAGAACTCTGCCACATGCGCTTGATCACCTTGAATAAAACAAGAAAGGAACCGAGTGAATGAAAGTTACCTTTGACTTTGTCTTCGGTGTACTCAGACTAATACAGCGAAATTATTTCAGTGTTGAGTGTTCATCTTATAAACTCGATCAACGTTTTCTGATACAAATGAATCAATCGTGATTTAGGGGCTGACGTGTTTCTATTGAGGGACTTCAATACTGCCGGTTCTATCTGACTACAGACAACAAAGTTACGTTTGTACACTCGACACCTAGCCATCGAGACATAGTGGAAGGCTGTTACTTCAGTGTCGGATGACAGCGAGTGATCAGTTCCCACAGGTGCCAGATATCAGGACAAAACAAGCTGATATAATATAATGGGAATCTGTTGTGCGACCAGCTTTATTCCTCTACCGATAGATCAGCGTCTCCCAAAGTATGTGAATCAATGCCGTTCACCTTGGTTATGAAACCTTCAAGACTGCGCTCCATCTTCCTAAAGGACACAGTTGTTGAGGTTGATCAAAACGCTGCTCTGTTCCGTAAGTTGAAGGATCAGTTCGATTGACATGTCCTTCAAAATCAAGAAGAAGGTCTTTTTCCGCAGGTGGCTTCTTTGCTAACGGTAACATATCCAAGTCGGCCTAACGTACGGCTTAAAAACGTTGGAACATCAGTGTTGCCATGAATGACTGGTGGTTCAGACACTGCTGTGAGAATGAATGCTACGGACGTTTTTAATTCCAGCGCCATACTAGTAATGAACACCAAAAATCAACGCAACAATGAACTCAGGATACTGATGGGTGAAATGGCTATACGGGATGACTGAGCACTATCAGTGAATTATATATGATCTTCCGAGAAATAGGTACATAGAGAAATGATGTTTTGGAATTAATTGGAGATCAACTTGGACAGCAAAATCTATACATGAAGAGCTCCAGGGCAGTGTCTTGAAAGCAAACACATTCAAGAGGAGTATATAATCTCAGATGCAACAGTTGAAGCAATATCAATGATAAATCGCCTAGATGATCTAAACGCATTTAGAAACTGAAATTCCAACTATCTTGTTAGTCCAGTACGTCATTCATCATCGGTATCTCATCAACAAGGGACCTGAGTAATCAGCCCTTCTAAACCATGGTTGTTAGATTGATTACAATGAACAATTCCAAAAAACCTGTTATATAGCAGACTGTTCTTTCATCTTTATGGAAACGATTGGTTTGTACACAATTTGCTTTGCCTGCAAGTGCAGCAGTATCCCAAAGGATACTCCGACAACAATTTGACCATTATTTGGAAGAGAGAAGGAATTAAAGTTGTACATTAAAATGCTGTGTTTGGTCAATATATATGTATAGATACATAATAAAACGAACAGGTTAACGCCATATCTTTAAGGCAACGGTTTCGAGACAATCGAGACAAATCATGTGATATGCACTATTGCCGAGAAATTAAACTTGAGTTAACAGAGTGTCCTCGTAGCCCCCCACTATGACCGGAATGATAATTTCTTATTCAGTCAGTGACCTTCAGAAATATTGCTCACATCCACACATTTCGGAGAATGACCTAAGATTCTTTTCGACAGTCTGGTTAAGTCGGAAATAAGTACTTGTCCTGATAATGAGTTCGCTCGTTTGTAATGTCGAATTGCAAGAACTCGGCCTTTAAGAGAGATTAACTAGTGGAAAATTGAAGAAAATGGTCTTGACAGAGGATGGCACCGGAAAATACGGCCACAATAATATGTAAAATGACCAGCATTAAGGAGCAAGTCATAAGGTTTCAGGTTACTTTTCTATTCTCTAGACTTTTTAAATGAGGATTTAATGCAGCGAACTGAGTAGAGATTGAAAATGAAAGCAGCTTACACGCTGCAACTCGTTATATCCTGAAACAACTGCTGTCCAATTTTGAGCAAAATAGTCAGAAGACAAATACTGGTAAACCCTGGCATCCCTTATTAACGTAGTATCAACTATTCGGTAACATGGAAGCTTCCGGTTTAACGTCTACAACACTTAGGGGAAATGTGGACGAAGAAAGGAACATAAAACAGTGTGCCATGAATTAAGACTCATGGTCTAAATCACAGTAATCACAGTTTATCGCGATAAAATCAGCTAATTTTAGTTCATGAATGCTCACTGTGCTGGCGAAGGATGAGGTCAACCTAGCGATGTAGCCAGTTGACAGGATGTATCTTCCGATCGGTAGTGCTGGAGGCTTACGATTCTCAGTAAATATGACGCACGGATTTTAGAGCTGATTGTGAATTCGCTTGGCAAGCGCACCTTCATTCTTAAGATCAGTGATCGATCGGTTTTGTTTATGTAACCCTTCTCGCAGTTACTTGAGAATTATGTGACTTGGCGCCAAAAGACTCATCTCCTTCGAGTACGAGCACAAGTGACTCGTGTGTTTGGTTAACGACCTGCAATTCTGCTGCGTTGTAGGTCCGTTTCAACGAAGAGACACTTACTGATGAGTAGTAGGGGAATTTGTTTTTTCCATGTAAGTTGAACATCACCCACAATCGATCGCAACTGTCGCATTCTCACAGCCCCTTTAGGAAACAAGCACCAGACTCCAGTTTTGCTCTTGTTTGAGCTCGTTAGTAGTGCATATCTTTGCTACGGTCTGGACTAGAACTCCGACCACGCGTCCAAGAAGCGACCGTGCTGACCACTGTGCCACTGACCTCACAATAGGCACGACTGAATCACCATATGTGAACACTCAGTCACATTAGCTTGTATGTAATTCGCTAGGGTTTCCGCAACATCGTTATATCTCCTTTGAATGATAATTGAATACATACTGATTTCTTGTCTATCTCTTCATTTTTAGTGCATTTCGAGGTCCCGAATCAATGTTAGGAACGAACATACATTATCCAAAATGTTGTCGATCCCATGAACTACATGATCCTATTCTAATATGCCACTTCAGTGACTTGACGGTTACTGTGGGATGATTAAGCTGATTAAGAATTCAGTGTTTCACATTACTTCGTTCAACCTTATACACAGAGATGAAAAATGACATGCCGTAACGTTTTATTTTATCGAATTGTGTGATGTATACATTTTAAAACTTGATAGATTCTAGCCAAATTAAGCGATGCTTCGTGACCGGATTCACCATATGCTTTACAAATGAAATGTAAGGAGTGTTTATTTTCTAGCCAGTTTAAATCAGTCATCCGACCGGTTGTTATGTGGTTGATTTCTACTGTACACGAGACGGTCAATATTTCACTGGAAATATAATTAAGAACTTCGTCGTATACCAATTTAGATGGACCGTATGGTCAAAAGTTTTCTTTAGTTAACAATCGGCTATAAAAGGTTGGGTAACACTGGATTAAAACCTATGAGATTTGGTCCACTCATACCTGGTGTCAGCTTTAGGCCATACAGATGGGTCATGTGGCTCAGAATGTCTTCGATTGGGAGAACGACTAAAACTGAGTGATATAGCATCAACATCACTAACTGAATGGGGCACATTGTTGTCTCTGTTCACTTGTCTGCTCAAGCGGCGCACCATCCTGAGCTTGACAAGTAACAAGTGCACCTCGTCAACCTGAATGTCCAATTAAGTTTTTTGTTTAGTTTAACAGTCTGTATTTAAATAAGATCCTACTTCAACGCCATGTATGTGGTTGTACGCACATGTAACAACGAAAGCTCGCAACTTACACGACAGAAACAACACTCAGTCAGCAAATGTTGCCATAAATTTTGAGTTGATCAAGAGTCTATTATCGCGGAGCCATCCACTGGGGTTAACAGAAAAGTTACTATAACCCATTAGGGAACAATCGCGCTACCTGGACACACATGACTACACGGACGAAATTAAAAATTCCGTCACGCTTCTACGGTTTGAACTTAAGTTAAGTGAGGTACCTCCTCGTTTACGGGACGTTCGAATGAGATGACGTGGTCAACTACTGGGTCACACCTATGGAAACAAAAGGTAGATGGTCCCAATCTCGTGAGACTCAAGCGTGTTCCTCATGTGTTCACAAAAACTATCAGTCGACTCTAACATCCAAATGGCCAAACTGCCAATGAACAGTGGTTACAATCTCTCAATATCCTACTCGCTGGTGTACTCTAGACTTGTGCTATAATGATTTGTAATCATTCTGAAATTTTGCTTGTTGTAAGTCCGCTTTGTTTCTCGGTTCTACAGCATTCACTGTGTGTTCTAGGAACTATTTGTGTAGCTTCAACCACTAAGTGACAATTGCATTATTGCTTATGTTCTGTGAATATCAATCGGGTGAAATTGTACTACTTTCTTCCCTTTAGAATCAGAAGCCAGGCCACTGAAACAGCACTGTTGTGGCTTGACGACGTCATCTGCACACTTAAGCGGTTTACTCATGACCAGCGGTGACAACGGAACTAAGTTTATTCTCATAATTGAATTAACTTTTGTTCACTTAGGTACATTCAGATGGACCACCCGTTAGTAGTGGTTGTGATGCAGTGATAAGAGGTCCTCTCGCTTCTCTTGGAACAGCGGTCCGTTTCATGCAAAATACACCGAGCGAGTTGGAAAGGGTTTTTTGATGAGGGTGTATCTACAGGGGATAGACGGTGGCTCTACTGACATGTCTTCCTGGGTTTAGAGTTTCACTGTACTCCCATTCATTTTAACCAAAAGTGATTACAATTAAGAGGTGTCAGTATGAGATGGGTGCTATACAGCAACAGACATGATATATCGCCGCAGGTACAACTGCCAGTAACAGCTATTCCATTTTTAAAATAACTGGTTAGCAATGAGTTGATTAGTACAAACATTATTGGCCATTCCTCAAGATGAGGCTTACAGCTGACTAACTAGACACACAAATCAAACCACCTTTGTTATGCGAACGATACGTGGAAGACGTCATGTATGGCAGATGAAATATTAACCCCTCCCCCCCCAAAAAAAACAGGAGAGCATCAGTTCTGTTCATCAGAATATCTACTGACAAATCGATTTGATTGAACTAAAGATATCACAACTTTAGAAGTCTTCCTGCTCGGCCTCTCAGAGAAGCGTTACAAAGAAAAATGCACCGAGTCTACTATCCGGACATCCGTAATTTTACATTAGAGCGAAGAGTAAACTTTAATCAGTGTTCGGTTGATAAAATTTAAAAAGTCGGTCCTGGGAATGCTTTGGAGGTACAATAGACACTAAATACATAACGTGCTCATTATGAACGGCTACTCGGATCAATTCATCTACAGACGTAAGATGAACAGCACAATAATTGATGAACTGTCCAGTGCATTCGGGAGCCTCTCCACATTTCCTTGTCTTTAAAGACGATAGCGTTCCTAGAGTGGAGAGCAACAGAGTAAGCAAGATTTGCTTTGTTGCTAACTGGCGTACCCACTTAACACCATAAAATTTCATTCCCCAGGTAAGAGATACATTGTTCATACAGGTTGCTACTGATTGTGGAACATGCTATATAGACCGTAAGTGCGAGCGAGTATCTTATCGCATTCAGAAGCACGAGTTAGTAGGATTGACTCTAGGTTTGGCTGCGATCGACTCATCTTCATTCGCCGCATGCGGTCAGTTCTATGAAATGCTTCCATTTGACCCATCGAATCTGGTTTGTCCAGTTAAGAGGGGTAAAAATTAGCTTGCTGGCATTCACACGGTCAGTTACTGATTGCTAAAAGAAGGCAGTGCAACAGGAACAACCGCGTACAGCTGAATTTTTTCAGCCGTTGTCCTATATTTATGAGTACTGTATGTGACATTTATTTAGTAATATTCTGTTATTAATGCACCTAATTTCTCGGGTGTTCTCGTCACAAAAACTGGAAGACAACGTCTTGGTAGTCGTATCCAAGGTGTCACTTAACTAACAAGCTTGAAGGAAACGGCTAAAAAGGGTTAATTCTGGGCCAAGTGCTCGCTATCGAAGAATGTACATGAGTCCTTAACTTCTACGTACACGACAGGGCTTGCTTTTCGCAGGTCGGCACGGCCTCAGTGACGGTTAGGGATGGCAAATATACGTTACGCAACAAAGAGACCAGCAAGTTAATGGGATCGATCTAGTGGCCTGTCTTGAGAATGCTGTTAACGGCTGTTAACGGTTGTGTCTTGCCCTCGGTTGATCGTTTATTTATCAATTGTTCGTATGGTCGTGTTACCCACCAACTCCATCGGCGATGGTCTTTCGGATTCTTTATTACCCTATTCAGCTATTGCTGCCATACGCACTTCATCTATATTGTGAGTCTGATTGACGTGCCGTTGATACGATCGAAATCGCAGTAGTCTACAACTCGGCCCTCCTTCTTATTCTGGCAAGTTGCATTATGCTACTCGTAAGTAGGCTAACAAATACGTCAAATTTCAATGAGACCAACCTGAAAACCAGAAACCGTTTGCCTCTGTAAAAGTGTGATCCACCATTCTTTGGCAATTAGCCCAGATAAAAGTTTATCAATTTATTAAGATTGTCCAGACACGAACGAGGGGGTTTCCGGAGAGGGGTTTGATAGCAGTAATCAGTAATCATAATTGGTAAGAAGTAACAGCTCTATGCCAACTTTTGGTACAGACCAAGGTTAACTCACATCCGGCACACTGTACAAATTCCCGACCTGACGCTGAATATACTTGTAAAACGGTCGGTTTTACGTGCGACTGTATTTGTGACTCCTTGTTTACTGTCTTGTCCAAATTTACAGTCCCGTCTTGGTGTGCTGGTTCCGGGAACAGAGCTCCACACAGTTGATGTTGATGTCTAGCCAAGGCCAGTTGAGCGTCCAGAGCTGATTCAAATGCTACAATAGCCGTGTTACTCCTTCGACCGTCAGTCAGACGAATAGCAACCCCCCCGGGAGCTAGATTAAGCCCGGAAAAGAAGCCGGCAATGATAGCAGGCGTAGCGCTCCAAGGTACCTGTCGGACCTCCACGATACAATTGTCTTCGAAGTGAGCTTTGCGGGAACTTGGTAGTTAAAAAAACAGTTATCAGAAAGATAAAAACAACGCATTAAGTTTTCTTATTTCATAACTTTTGTATTGAATAGCCTAGGGTTAGTAAACATAAAACTGACTGTAAAGAAGGAGTCTGATTATCTTGACATTCAACTACCAACTACTAATTGGTAGGATAAAGAAAACGAACACCCCACCTTTCTAATTTCATAAGGCCTTCCGTAACGGTTCGTGTGGACTTACTTGTATAAATGCTCACCGATATTTAACGACATGTTTAGTGTCGAATTTTAGTCCATCCCAACATATTCAACGCATTAGCGTGTACCGACCGTATTAGGAAATGGATGAGTGCATACAAGTAGGGGCAAACAAAAGTGGGATAGGAAATCATTCAGTGTTGCATGTCCGTGATCTTTCAGGTTGTGGTGACCGCCTTTTGAGCTGCATTCCTTGCATGACTCACAGTCTGTGGAACAACTGAAAGGTGGTACACTAATTCGTCTGAGGTGTATTGGGCGTGCACGTAGTTGACACCATAATGCAATGTTCAGAATAGGAAAGCATCAAGTAAATCACACAGTTTGAGCGAACACAAAAGCGCACGTGCACGATGTGCCGTAATAAGTGCGTCTGGACAGTTGGCGTAAATCGTCCATTCTAATAGTACTGTGTGATTTGATGTGGTCAAACAGAGCGTCGATGGACGTTCCTGTTGGGATGTGCGAAATCAAACGTCCACACTTGTACTCCAAAGACACCATAAAAATTAAAGTGCATGTGTCTCACATCAAGCACATGCTGCTGTGTGTTGAACAATTGTCAGCAAGTTTAGCGTTTGTTGCATAGCAGTTAGAAGGAGGCTGTTAGGTCGGCTGCCCCTGATGCTAGGATAACATAATTACGGTTCGTTTAGACGCAAAATACTTTCTTCCTCAAACCCGGCATTTGATTTCTGCATTGTTGTTGAACTTGAACAACTTGTGGGTCGCTGCGGACAGACGTTCTCGCTTACACATAATAAGGTGGGAGATACGCGAGCATGTTCTGGGAAATCGAGCGCAGACTAGCGCCTAATAGATCATGCCTAACTGCACGAATCAAAGATTGGGGTATTGGGGGTGTTATCATCACCACGCCTCCCACAATCGTGCATCTGAGTGAGCCAGTCAGTACCGGACAGTGAAAATTAAAAGCGGAAACAAATGTAACGAGTTAAGAGACATGAGAACAACAAAGTAGCGAACAACATTTGTTTCCAGGTTCACCATGATACAACAAATAGGAAAGGAGTAAACTGGATGAGCAGGAGAATCGGCCAGTAGAGGCTATGAACCGCGTGTTTGATTTAGGTGTGGTTGTCAACATTCATATGCATAGCGTAACGATACGTAATTCACATTGGGATCCTAGCCAGCTTTAAGTACGCATAGCTGTTTTGATGAAGGCAAATGAAAACAGGACGACGGACTGCACTTAGCACCGTGTCACGTGAGATCGACTCATCCGTACAAAAGACTCAAGCCCTACCTCGCGTCATCGTGACAACGCACCCTGTGTTTGGTGGATAGGCGATTAGGTATCATTTATACAGCTCACAGCATTGTAGCCGCAGTTCAGGAGGCAACTCCCGTCTCGGATGTCCACGATTACTGATGAGTAGTCGGGGATTTGGTTTATTTTCAAGTTGACCATCACACATTTGATCGCAGCCTTCGCATTCAGATCGACTTTGCAGCCTTCCTCTTTCGAAGAGACGCACTATACTCGAGTTTCGCTCTCATTAGAGCTCATAAGTAGTGCATATCTTTGCCACGGCCGGGATTTGAACTCCGGCCATTCCAATCATGAGGCAACCGTGTTAACCACTGCGTCCACGATTAGTTGCCTGTATCAATCTGCTCAGTCTCGGCAACTAGCCGTTTACATTTCTTATCTGGAGTTCCCAATTCAGGCATGAGTACTGTGAAGGATTATCGTTCTGTTTTGATGACCAGACGAATGAACCGTGCTGTGACATTCAAATCCTTATCCAAATACCTCTACACTCAGAAGAATATAACTGTGGAGAGTGCGAACGGCTTGGAATTCCACCTACTGAGTTTCACCGAATCGGTTAAGGAATTTGCTAGACTGCATGAATCTGACAAAATTTGAAATCCATGGTTTGTTCATTCAAGGATGTTACAGAAAGTAGTCCACAACATTCTGGTGCAAGTCAAGTATTTCAAACATAACCACTTCCGCTCTACTGTTGTCATAATAGTCCGGTCATGTGATACTCTCTTACTTAGGGCCGGTCTACGTAAGATCGATCGAATATTCAGGGGTGCAAAAAGGCATGTTAGAGTTTTTAATAGTAACCAAATAAAAGAAGGGAAAATTCTTATTTTAAGTTTTCGAACGATCAAGATAGTGAAAATCCAAGATCAACTGAAGTCTAACCATCCAGCCATATGTAAATGCTTCCCTTATTCCCTGTATTTTGGGCATCCTAGAAAATAGGAAGGACGTTGGAGCCAGCCAGGCACTAGTTCTAGACAGAGCTCTTAAGTCTTTTCGGTGGGCGTGTTCACATCTACCGTAGTTATGCAGACGTCAGATGTATTGTTCTAGTCTCTCTCATATTACATCAAGATGACGCACGAAGAGTCCAGACTGACAAGCGAACCAGAATTTCCAGATAATCTGGAAAACCGACTTCCCTAATCCTCAGTGGTTAACCTCTTTTGAGGAACGGGTGAACACTAATAATATGATTACATTTTAGTATACACAAACAGGAGTACGTATATTCTTAGATACAATTGCTCCCCTCTACGACAAAACATCTTCAGAGGAGTGCAGAAGTATCCAATCGACAAAAGTACCTATTCTTTGGTGGTGGTGTTCGTGGTGCTTGTGGTGGTGTGGTGATCACATGGAACTGGCATCTTAAATTGCTATAAGCCATAGAAACGTATTGTACTATCAAGCATAACGTGACAAATACACAATCAACAGGCAGAGACAAGACAAAAAAAGCCACTGTCTAAAAGCTGCTTGAAACTAAGTGGCCGGTTTTACATAATCCAGCTTTGCTGCCTTGCAATAGCACCTTTAACTATAAACCGGGTTATAACCATACCACCCCGACTGCAGTACAAGCGTTGTAAAGATGGCTGGAACTCAGTAACATCATTAGTAGCGCTGTAGTTGACACAAATCGTCAAAACAGTACTGTGACACGTTTAGCCGCTTCTTGTTTGAATTGACTTCAATTTGTCACCGAGGGAACAAGAATCTGTTTTGAAAACAATGGTGTGTGCCGTAGATGATCCGATGCGGCTGTGGACGTTTCACTCCCTCTAGAATGATGGCATCACCGAAGATTGACGCTTACATATCCCAGTTTAATGTGGATTCAGCTATCCTAGACGAGTAACCGAATGCCCTTATGTAACTGCGCACCAGATCCACTTGGAGCATACTTCAGCGAAAGGAGCTATATGCGATGGCGTTCTTTACCCGAAAAATTTCAACAGTCCTTGCATCAGGTACTCATAGCTAATGTTTTAAACATTATATTTCACCAGAGTAATCAATGGTGTGTTTGGCAACAATTTTTCTTACGTCAGTTCATCTTTTTGGGGTCTTTCTGTAAACAAGCTGGGTTTGTTCTCACAAAACTGCCACAGTTTTTTCTTGTGAGAAATCGATATAACTTACGCTCCAGAAAATGTGTTTCTCACAGGTCTGGTCGATTTACTTCTTCAACGGAGGTAATTAGTGGAAGAATTCCATTGTTCTCAAAAATATTCACTGGACTGTAATCCTCTCTCGTGAACGGTTTCTCCAGAATAGAGTACTGTACATTTTGCACTATCTAATCTCTCTCCCTCTCGTTCGATGAAGTATATTATCTTGCAACAAACATTTTTTTATCCCTTCACTTTCTTTTCTTATTTCATGGTTGTATAACATTTGGGCAACAGCAATGAGAACCACTCATGTATTGCTGTGCATGGTGAAGTTGCATAAACAGTGTCCTTGTCACAATCTGTTCAATTACCCCAGGCTTACATGCTGCAACGGTTCCTTGTCATCTAGAGTGTACAAATGAATTGAGCGATATTACCAGTTAGCAACAAAAATGGTGAAATAAAAAGCAGACAAAAACTCTTTCCCGTTCACAATCAACTCACAAAACATGATGTTCGTAGACCGTTCGAATTATTTGTGGTTCACCAATTGGGACACCTGAAACAAAGATGCCACGTTAGTATAGGGAGTATTCAGAAGCCATGAATGGTAACAGTACTTCATCCCGAATGTTCAAACTCACAACCGTCAATAGTGAGCGTGTACTCAGGAGAAACGTGAGTTTGGAAGTCTCCACATGAATGTCAGGAAGTCACAATTTCTACTCAAAAAACTGGTTTTCCGAAAAAGTTGACCTTGTATATCGGGATTGCTGGAAACGCCTCGAATGTTTTCAAAGTAACTTTTGATAATTTTCAACTCATTCCATCATTATTCAACGAAACGCAATGGTCACTTGGTACTAGTCTTTCAACATTCTGATTCTAAAATGTTTCGAGGTCACCCTGTATATGTTCATGTATTTTTCTTTAAAAGAGAACCTTTCTGTATTCAATAAAGCGGATTTAACCAACTGTCTTCTGATTTAACTTCTGGACAAAAACCCGGCTCGGGTGAGTTGTTATCTTTGCCTGAAGGGAACTGCTTTTGTCATCACACATGAAATTCAATTTCTATCTGTTTTTAATTTATATGTCGCCCCGTTACGTTTCTGGCGTTAAATTGGAAGTTTAAAAAGACGACTAAGTAACTTCCGCTTTCATTCTTCTACAGTAGGTTACTTGAACATTTCCGCCAGTGAGTCTTCGCCAACCTCAGTGGACACTGAGTTCAAGCAGAACGGACTAAGTTAAGGCTTTCCCTGTCTCACGTATCTAGCCACGGACAGTCTCATAAAATGTTCTGTATAGTTCTTATGAGAACGACCAAAGTGAAGTTTGATTTTCACTTGCAATTGTGGCTTGCTTTCACGGACTACACCAGTCTGAGACCAAGCTAACTGCTCATCCGCCACGCACCTCTAGATTACCAGCCCATCGTTGCGGCAATCACGGCGGATATGTACTCATGCCACAGAATGAATGTTTCAACTAGTAGTCGTTTACGCATTTGGAAGATAAGTGCTTCAGAAACCCATTAAATAACCCTGTGGTTTCCTTAAGGTCAGGTGTGTTACTTTTCTGCCTGAAGAATTAAGAATGATGGATGTCGAACGTGTTCGTTATTATGACTGAGAATAATCTTAGTTGGTAGTACTCAAAAGTGTCCTGACAGGTGCATGGTACAAAAATTATCCGTCAAGTATATATTCCCTACAGTTTTGTTTCTACGTGTATGTCTTAGTTAGCTTTAAGCATATTAAATTTAAATGTTTTCCTGCGTTTTTTCCTCAACAGTTGTCGGTTACCGAGTTTCATTGCGACCAACAAACTTATTAAAGGTCACGTCTGGGTTGACTGCCGACATATTCGTACGTTATGCCGCCAAGTACGTGATAGGCTTCTGGGTAGGTAAACATATGAATAAGCTTATAAGTTTGCCTGCTGGATCCTTGAAGGATGTCTGGTTATTTTTTGAAGGACATTTATGCTGTGCCCGGAATTTGTTGTTTTTTGCTCAACGCAGACGCAATATACAGATAAGTTATGGGTGGGACATTTTGAAACTGTCGAATATCTATCAGAAGCTCACTTGAAAATAGTATGAGACATTTTGAATTTTGGTCGATGAGATCGATAGCGTTCGATCTACCTCATGACTACAATGGATAGAATTAACTGAAAAGGTTGACAGTGATCCACTGAGCATCCACTATGATCACTCTGTAGTTAACTTAAACTATTCCTAAGCTGAATGAACTCGGTAAGTAGATAGACTGATTCCAACCAGTTATGCCTGCAAAACCGTGTACTGCTGTTTAGCGTTCCGATAAGAAACCTTCAGATTAAGATCACACACACTTTGGGCAGTCTTGACCACACGCCAGTAGCGGGTTAAAAAGTGGAGTTTACCGAATGTGTTAGTCGGCCAACACAGTGGGGAGACAGTGCACAGATTGTGACCCTCCATGATCGGTCATGTACAGCTTACGATGAAATTAGTAAGATTCACCGTTATTTGATTATTGGCCGTTCTTATCCACCAGCAGTTCAGTGATGGCTGATTAAGTGGCACAGCCATTGATCGAAGAATCCATACCACCTGGAGTAAGCAAACCTTAAGACAGTTTTCAACGTGGACCTTTCCCATTTAAGTCGAACTACTAATTAGTTGGTCAGTAGTGCCAGTGGATCGTCCCATTAAAAACGTCGTCGTCTCTGATGTATGCTCCGACAGATTAACGAAACAGACAAACGATTATTCACGCATATCGGTTTGTATTACCTTTGGTTATCAAGGTTTGGCATAAAGAGGCGATCTGCTCCACTTTGGTTGGACCTCGGTCGTCGAGTTCGGTTGAATCAAAGCCGTGCATACCGAGGGCTAAAATTGGAGAAATTATGCGTTTAGGATTTGAAAATAGGTAATGTGACACTAGAAGCCTTAATCCAATATATGTTGAAATTGTAAACTTCCTTTCTAGATCAAATTACTTTGAACCGTGATTACAATAGTTAACGCCTCTTATACTGACAATGGTGATTTGGTCTATTATGCTATCAACGTATGGGGGAAAAAGTTCAATTATCTACCTAACACCTGTTTCTTGCCAGCAACGTGGTTTGCATGATTAGGTCACTGCCAGTCAACCCATGGTGATGTCAAGTTTTATGTACCTTCAAGGATGAATTCTGGAAGTTTCGCGCAGTCACATCTGTGAAAAATTTAGGATGGTTGGCCAAAACAAGAGAAATTATTCCTAGACATTGGATAGTCATAACCGTTATTGAGTACAAAAGTTACTGGGCCAATTAGCTCAAAAAGAAGAGAACTGGGTTCGAGTAGGATTCGAGCTGAGTGACAACTGACAGAGGAATAGGGCCAATTACGTGTAAATGACAGAAAGTGTGTTGCTAGCAAAGTGTATCTGAAAAAATGCAAATTAAAAAGATGAGTCATGCCAAAAGTTTCGCATGGTGTACGGTGATCCGACATGATGGAAGTAGTTATTCGAATTTGTGAAATAGCATTGTGCATTGTGCAAGACGTTGTAAAAAGTTGACGGAACTTTCGAAAGCAACAGAGTGAAAAGAAATGAGAAATTAACAGCTGAACAGTGTGTCCAAGGGAAAAATACACATATCAGTTAAGTGATCGATTAAGTAATGTGGGGCGGGAGAAAATCAGAAGTGTAAATCATAATAGGATGACTTTATAGCTCTAGTCATAACAACCAGATAATATGGTATGCGGTCACTCAAAGCAATTTTTAATAGACGTAACACAGGTAATCCCAGATAAGAGGCGACTGGTTGTCTTAACAGACGGACATTCGTTAGGGATTTGTTAAACTCACTACTTTTGCTAAAAGACAGTCACGTATTCACAGACTTGGACAAACCATTCAATGGAGTGAACAAGGTGGACAAATTTGCCTGCTGTGTGTCTAACTCCACGTTAATTGTGTATGTGGGCAAAACGATAATCGGCAATTTTGGTGTAAGCCACATAAAACGGACAGAATAAACAAGGTAGGATTGGACTATGGGAAACACGGAGGAGAAATGTGGCGTGATCACCGAAGCTGTAAAATTGTGAGGAAATTACCTCACTGAAAGTGGAGTTTAGAATGATTGATAATATGATACACCTCTCTATTATTGCTGTCGTGAGGTTCATCGTAGTAGCCTGAAAAACATGTTGACAACTCTAGATCCTGTGCTAATCGATGAGTAAAAAGACTAAAGAGGATAATCAGGATCTTGTTCGACCTTGCAATCAAACCATATTTTTATATTAGTTGCTGACTAATGTACGAGCTACTTTATTGACGGATACACCATATTCGTAGCGCGCACAGTTATGGTTGATTTTCGGCTTAATTATAAGTTTCACCTTATGAATTGGACAGATAAAAGCTTGTTCTTCCGTTCGCACATAAAATTCAGCCGAATCCATTTCAGCTGACTACCGCTAAGTCTATCCTTGTTCGGCAATGATACACTGTTATAACCCTACTCAGAAACCCAAGATGGAACTGCTGACATCGCCTAAGTGATTTTCAACACACCGTCAACAAGTAACCTACTATCCTTAAAACATATTGGTGCACCACACGTAGCCTGCAAACATTGGAATTCAGAATAAGCACTAACTCTCCTTACAATAATAACCAACGCATTCTACTTTGTAGGGTGCTCCCAAGCTAGTCGGAAATATATCCAACAAAACGGGTAACAGAAGCCTCTGGACACTTAAAAGACATCAATGAAAATACTCGGTTCATGTGTCATTCCTGTTCGCTGTTAGTCTTCAACAACACAGAGTCACAGCCCAGTGGAAACTGGATGTCAAATCCGGTCGTTGTATCCCATGACTTTGGGAAAAAAGTAACACCCCTGGAGCAATTTAGGATAGGTATTACCTAAACACAACGTGTCACTTTTCGTTTCGCAGTATTTAGTTTACAGCTATATAACCCATTGCTATGTGGAATACTAGATCATGAGTGGTTCGGATACAACCGCGTTATACATAGGTAGACAAAAACTTCAGAAGAAGATGGGTATCAAAGTGGCGCAAGCATTATTGGTAGGTAAGCGCTGTGACCATCTTGGTACCGCGAGCCAGTACGATATTTACTCACATTGTCAAACTTATTGAGAGTTTACCGAGAAGAAGGACCACGACGTAATTTGGACCGACCTGGCACTAATGTGTAAACGGCCAGCCAGTTTATTTTCAAGGTTATCAAATCATAATGGCAGTAAACTTATAAATTCAAATCTCGCTTTAGTTCTTATGAATCTATCACTGCAGTACAGATTATAACCCGAACAGTTGATGTTCCACGGTGTCTTACCTGTGGCTGCCTCCATCAAATTTGCTGAAGGTTTTGTGATCTGTCTTTCTGGCTCCACGCACTGTCGGCACCAGTCCAACACACTCAGATACAGACACCATGGATTGCGGTACTTTTGGGACCGATCCAAACCCAGATATGCAGCTTGTGGATGCAACACATTCCTCACGGCCAGATGACCATCTGTGATCAAGAGAACCGTGCTGGATTTAGGCTCCTCACCAATCGTCACATTGTGGGTGTGCAGCCAGTCCGTAAACTGTGGTTTGTGAAGTAGAGGCAATTAGACTGACTAATTATCTGCAGTCACGTGCAGGTGCTAAATATTACATTCGCAAGTGATCTTTGACATGCCGAGTAACGTGATATAAGCACACATACATGATAATGCAACCAAATTGCGAGATAACCACTGCTGCCTTCCAGATAAACTAGTCAAGAGCCAGCTGGATACGATTTAGAACTGAATTGAGGACAGGTTTTGACCATACCCATAAAAATTCAGAGACGGCTGACAAATGCAAACATATTAGTACAGTTTCACTGGATTGGCTGATTTACTGAGTGCGGTCAAATGATTACTACGGCCGATTGTATACAGTTAGGAACAATGGTTTAACTTGTACGTTCATACTATTGAATAATTATATAGCATTTCACAACACCGAATAACAAAACCACAGCAACCCGTTGGTCTCGAACCGAAGCCATTGGCGGGAGAAGGTCCTTTGCACGACCTTCAACGCATTCCTACAAGTCGGTGACTCGGGGCAAGATGAGCGCAGGAATGAAAGCTATCGTATGTACTATGGAAACCAATGTGGCTAGAATTAGCCGAATTTATTCAAGAGTGAGTGTTAACGCAAATACAGCAGATGGTTCGCAACAGTTGAAGAATGACTTACTTTATTCATGGCTTCGGGTAGACTGGGTGAAGTAGGACCCGGTAATTGTGATGCCTCTTGCCAGCGAGCAGCTGCCATTGCGTCCAAAGATAGCGGAACTAGTGGTCTGCAATTTTCCAACTCCGTACTGCCTGCCCGAATGTCCGCCGGAACAGGTACCACACTTTCTAACCCGACTGGTCCATTCAAGTTTGTATGATCAGGCCGGAGTTGGTCAGATGGTTTGGATATCGTAGAACTCTGTTCTTGCCACTGCAGGGAGGTAGAATTTGTGTTCTCTAGTGGACCACAGGCAATGCGTATAAAACTCTCCGGGCGAAGGTCTATTGTGAATCTATCAACAATCTGGCACAGAAAATATGAAGGATACGATTATTTGTTGGCGCAAACAATCGTTACGTTGATGAAAAAACAGCCGTCAATTACGAGGCATCTAGAAGACGTGAAAAATAATTAATCTACAGGTTTCCGTGTTAGGTGCCGCCTACACCAAAAATAGAGATGACTAACCTGCGTCAAGTTAGTCAGCCCTTTTAAAGTACACCGACGAGGCTTAACGGTAAGAGTTATTTGATGGCTGAGTCAAATTCAACAATGGTGTACCATTAGGACAGACAAAGGCATTGCCATCGTAATTTAACTGCTCATGATAACTTTTTATCCCGTGGTCACCGTTTTTGAATAATTTTTAGCAAGTTAGCTAGTGGATGTTTGATGAGTGAAGAATATGTCGTTGACCTCGGGTTCACCCTTTAATTTGATGTATACTATTTGGCCGCTTGGGCTGTTTTAAGGTGCAATTAGCTGTCACCACCACTGTTCAGCCAGGAAAATTCACAAAACACCGGAGCACATTAGTAAGTGTGCGTCCATATCTACCACAGGCGCAGCAGAATGTGCTCCGCTATATGCTCCGATTACAAGACATGAAAATATTACGAATGGTGCCAGCGTAAGCTGAACCTTCGCTTTAGTACAACTACGGACACATCGAGTGGTCATCTAAGGTAGCTTTTCAGCGGTGGGCTTCACGGAGCTACGCCACAAAAACAGATTGCCTAAAGTGCTGATTTATTCAGGATGCTGTTGGAATAATATTACTGAAATGATTCTGCGCTGAAGATAAGGAGTTCATTATGGAAGGCGAGTGAAAAGGTGTCGACGTTGACGAAAGTGGGGTTGCATAAAACACACTTGCTAACCTCTAGTACCGATAAATAAAACTGCAGTTTGAACATTTATTTGCAGGCGTGAATGGGTAGTAATTATGCTGTTAGGTGCTCTCACTTAAGGAAACACAAGCTCAGCTGGTAGCCTCGCAAATAGGGCTTCTTAAACGTGTGAGCATTACATTTGCCGAGTGAAGGTGTCGATCTGTGGTTTAGGTTTCACTGAATAACAAACAGTGATTTCGAATTTGGAGCCCCGAGGATAAAGTTTAGTGTAGGTGAAAGGGGATTTATCATCAACACGGGAAAACCTTCATCATGAACAAGTGCGCCAGGAGAACTATGGAAATCGTTTGCATATGCACAGTCAAATCGCTACTTCTCACTGAGTTCGTGAATGTGAATAAGACCTGTGTGACCAGAATGGCAACTTACTGCCGTATGTGTTGAAGGAAATTGACCAGCCTGTGAAGATTGCACCACACTCCATTAACCATTACAGAGCTGACCGCGACTCACGAGTCTTGTGGACTACAGTCTTGGCCGGCTGATGGCTAGACAGCCAAATCCTGGTGGATCACTAGTACCCTAAACGTATTGGTGAGTAAAGATTTTAGGTACCGGGTGTCGGACTCTGGAGCTTGTAACCACCCACAGTGTATTTTGGAAACACCACCCGACATGAAGACGTACGGTGCTTGGTCTACAATTTTTCTACTCAGTCTTGGTCCCACCTGTCTCACTTTTACGAACTATTTCCTTCGAAATTTTTTACGTTATTGTTTTACCAAGCGCCCGTTCGAGCCGCAACACCAAATGATCTGACCTAACTTCGATTACTATATATACGAGACTACTTCCGCCAACTTCAAAAGGTGATGCTAAACTACGGTTACAAGTTCCTGTATCATTCCAGTTGATTGACCTTGTGAGTTTTTGAACTGCAAACTTACCAACTGTTACTTGACTACTCAAGGATGATTATGTATTCTGAAAAAAGTAAACCATAATCATCGAGATCAAAAGCTTCAATTACATATTTTCTGATTACAGTGAGCATGGATATTGGTTTGACAGCGTGTAGTTGTTCAGTCAGTACCATATATTCTCTCTTCCTCCGGATACTGATAGTTTTCCAGAGGAAATTCACAGTTCACCAGTTACATTTACCTGAAAAAATGAAATTCGGACTCTGCGTCTTTAGAAACAATATCATGTGGTTTGAAACAAGTCACAACTTTAAAGAAAAATCGGAAGGACATACCTACACGTTGCCGCTTTAGTTAAAAAAACATTTGGTCAGCCTACGTAACTTTCTAAGACACACCTTTGGCCGGGACGTACACGCTCTACCCCAAGTTGTCAGTTTACCATGACTGCGGTCACATGGACCGAAACCTGTTATGAAGCGGATGGTTCATAATGTCCGATCATACATTGACCGGGTTTGTCTATTTTTGTACTCATCCATTAAAGCTACTCTGAACGAAACATGTATAAATGGTGGTCTAGTGGAGCTCACAGTAGTCCGGTGTTAACGATGCTGCCGGACCAACGTGGAGTGTGGGTTCGAGTCCTTGTTCACTGAACTACACTTACTGTTTGGATTTAGGCAGCACGACAACATTTGCATGTCGGTGTGTGCCATACGTCAGTATACGCTATTGCGGTATGCAATCTGGCCACTCCACCTAACTAGTGAATGCTAGCCTGGTTCTTAATGAAATTTTTATCCACCCGAGCTCCCTTCATATCATCTCCACGTGATGAATCCAAGTAGGAGTGAAATTAGCGAAAATGGTATGCCTGTGTAAGATTGAACATCAACTACTACTGTATAATTTAAAACATTTGGTTCCTTCCATCAGTTTTTACGCAGCAGTGGGAAGACGGACAATGGTAGATGTATCTGTGATACCCAATAACAATAAGCATATATATATGTACATATATCTATATATGTATATATGGTGGGCTGGGATGAAGCATTCACAAAATTAAACTAGGTAAAAGGCGCCGCGCTGAACTGCCAAGTGCATGGGTACGAAAGACTTAAGTGTAATTGTTTCTGTGCATATAGTATCAGCTCGATACAGTTAATCGCGACCGTGTGGCTTTTGCTGTTGTTTCGTACTGAATGTCCGTCTTCCCGCTGCAATGTTTACGCCACACACATAAAACTTCGATCTGATAACAGCTTGTGATAAAAATCGACTCTATCAACCACTTCCCCAAACCTCCACAAAAGAGAAGATGTGACAAAATACCTATCCAAACGTCGTGTTGAAGATATCACATCAAGATTAAGCGAACAACCTCAATGTTAAACTTACCGTAAGTTGCCTAGTTCGTTATTCTGCATAGTATCCATCAGCTAACAGATTGACTTCTTAGTTGCCATTGTGATCAGTCAATAACATAGTGTCATTTTTTTGATACTATTGCACATATAGGTTGTGAATCACCTACAATCGATCGCAACTGTCGCATTCTCATAGACTTTACAGTCAGCCCTTTTAGGAAACGAGCACTAGACTCCAGTTTTGCTCTTATATGAGCTCGTCAGTAGTGCATATCCTTGCCACAGTCGTGACTAGAAATCCGACCACGCGTTCATGAGTCGGCCGCGTTGACCAGTGTCACTGACCATATGTGAACGCTCGACCACACTCGCTAGTCAGTAATAGTGTGATGGCCCGGTAGCTCCAACAGGAGACACAGTAACTGTCCTGTTAACTCCAATCGGTAAACCTCCCGACTAGGACTTCTGTGTAAGTCAGAAACACAGAAATAATTAGCCTGTTGGGCGGTATTTTGATTACTGATGAGTAGCAGAGAATGCAACTGTCGTGATCACTTGTGGATGATGTTCAGTCAGTGTGAGAACTGAAATCTCTTACCACTAATCACTAGTATACATCTATAAATGCAGATTTCTATCTCATGAACAGAACTGATTATGGCAACCAGTACGAGATCTTTTAATCATTAATTGCGTAGGAGGTTTCAATTCTAGTACGTTTTTTGGGCTACTCGAAATCCCTAATTCCGGACATTACAGTACTGTGTTAGTCAACAACAGCGAGGTTGTTGACATGCCGTGCACCTTGTCATATGCCTTATACGCCTAGTCACACGCTATACCCATAAATTTGGTAAGCTATAATGAATTAAATCCTGACCAATAAACCGACTCTGAACGATCGTAATCAAGTTCCACACATTTCTATCTGTTTAGCCCACGCAAGGGTAGAGGTAGTTGAGTTAAACGTGTGGGTTTTGAGCGAGTAACACTAAACACTGATGTTATGATGCACATACGAATTCGTACAACAAATTAATCGGTCACTCCGTTAAACTTTGTTTACCGCTACATTAAAAGCACGACCTGAGATGCTATGGATTCCAGTGGAACCACCTGAGAACTGTGTGCAACTGCCTCATGACGAACAAACAGAACAATATGAAAACTCATTGGGGTTACCCAACTTACGTATGGAAATACAAATTCATCTAGGTCTTTCCGAATTCGTCTGTATTCTCATCCAGCACGCCAGATATTTGTTTAACCTGTCTAATCGGCAACATTCATTTTGTTATAAACCACCCACTCGGAAAATTAGCTTATTGCTTGTTAAATTTTCGCCACAATTAGATCAAAAGACGCGATTTTTAACCATTTTATTGAGAATAATATGACGTCGAAAGCAATTTACAGTACAATCCACGCATCATTCACCACAAGTGGTCGTTTTCAGGGGCATTAAGGTTCATTGAATTCGAGTAGAACGTTAGTTACTTAATCTTTCTGGATTTACTGATGAGAAGATCGATTTCACTCTTATCGAATATCTCTGAAAAATACTGCCCAAATACGGAACGTTCCTGTTTTCCGGAAAATGACATGACATTTTTAAGGAAACCATAAAGTCGGGCCACTTCCGTTTGTTCTGCAACATTAAAAAGCCCTTAGTTTGCAACTGATGAGGAGTACTATAGGTAAAACATTGATTTTTGCGTATAGTTCACATGAATATCAAACTGACTCATGGTTGCATACCTTCACATTCGATTTAAAAAATTGTTGGTTCAACTTGCCTTTGCATCATTAAACATTCCCAGAATTGCAGACATTTGCACAATCGGTGTCTGGTCTCTCCCTTGCACGTTACCCTGACGACCTGCAGTCACAACATCAAAGGCAATCCAGTGTGTGAAAGTCTGGCTCGATAGACCAGCGTCGGGATAATTTGGTTCGAGACCAACATGACTGTCTAACCGAGGACGCTTTTGATTGGTGGCTGATTCGGGGCTGTTATCCTCCTGATGAGCAGGTCGGTCGTGGTCGTCCCTAATCTCGTCAGGACAACCGCCACCAGTGTATTCTGAGAATCGTGGGCGCTTAATGCCAACAGCTCCAATTTCACCCAGATCTCTGGGTGAATTTTGATACTGTTTCTGTGGGATTGCCAATATGGGCAAATCGCCGTTCATTGCACTCGAGACTCCGGGGTTGGTGAAAATTGACAATCTATATCAGTCGATGTTGTTGAATTCTGCAAAGAGGACAAACAATCTGAGTAACTTGACTGCTGATCGCAGTGAACTGAGAGGTTCTCTACAATGCTTTCTTGTATAAATGTGTAGAACAAAGTGATCAACGTAAGATTAGAAGTAAAACACTGTTCACATTCGAAAGCAGCATTTCCATTCGGTGCGATTAGCATGATATGAAGTCTTAATCTTAAAATCATCAAGTGAATTTAGCGGAGCGATCAAGGTCTCCTCTTGGGACAGTCGGGCGCCCAAATCAGTATATACAATACAGTGGTTGAGCATTTAGGTGGAATAATTTGATATTGCTTACTGTGAAGTAGTGTTCGACATGGTTAATTCAAGAGAACTTGTGCCGGAGCTCCACCCTTGATCCTACCGTAGGCATACACTATAGGGCGGCTCTAAAATGATGGAAACTCAAGTCCGGTGCTGCATGTTGAAAAGTAAGGCTGAAAATTTGGTCTAACTGGGACGGTCTTGTGGATGAGTTGCAACATACAGCCGTGTGAATCTTCACCTACTCGTCATTATGAGCTCACAAGGTATATCTGGTGGTGTCTCAGTGCAATTTCAAGGGTTCTTACAACAAATGTTGGATGACTTATATAGTATAAACAAACTATGCACACTTGCGTCGTGGGAACTAACCACAGACCAGATAAAACACCGCACAAGCACCCATGAATTTACATCAGGCAATCAGCGCTAACATGTTAAAGACATTTGGACCGTTGAGTTCTTTTTATCCAACTCATCAGAGAGGCAGGAAGATGTGCACTGCTAAATGTAAGCACTTCGTTTATTCTCGTCAGTCGAATATATATATATATATATATGACATTCAGTTACACAGGTTTAACGCATAATGACCAAACAACAAAACGACCGAAAGTTACGTGGGTGCATATCAGACCGGGATAAACAGCTTCGATGCCACAGGAACGATTATGAATACGCCGGTGTCTTCTGCCAAGATAGAGTTGGTATGTGACGCCTGATTATCACTCTGTTAAAGACGAATCGATAATCAATTCATTTTGCTCGCAGAAGAGGGAGTCCGATGTTTTACTTAGCGTGACCATTACAAAACATAGTTACTCTTACAACCTTGTCATCGTACTAGCATGTATTTTAGTGCGATAGTGTTTATCGCAAAAGAAAGACTCCAAACAATATAGCGCTGTTATGTAATGTCCTTCCCACTGTACTGTACAACAATGTGTTGCAGAAAATACTGACGGCTGAAATTACCAGACCTAAGTGGGGCAGCTCAAAAGATGATCTAGAATTGGATGAAATATGACATTCTGAATAAGTTAACTGGTGACAATAAACCGTTTGAAATTTTGCGTAGTCTAAAATGGTCTCAATGAAAGGTTCGACTGTTGCTAGCTGACAAAGTGATATGAGGAATTTGAGCTCCACGATCTGACTGAATCAAGATGCAACTCATGATGCTATTCCACATATGGCGTTAAATCCTGGTTGTTGTTGTTGTTGTTGTTGTTGTTGGTATCGAAGCCAGCGTTTTTACTGTATTTGCTACCGTTGCCGATGGTGGAGTTAATAATGATGATGATGACGTCGACAGCTGACAAAATCCCCCTCTTCCTGTTTTTTTCTGTTTCGACAAAAACGGCTAGAAAGGAAGGGTATGATCACACATTTTTGTTGTTAATATATATCTGAGGAGTAGTTCAAACGATAGTCCAGACTCTATGAATAGCCCTCTGATGTAACAATGGAGGACGGTCAGTATAACTGACGACTGTCTTAACTATATCTTTAGACAACCATTGTCGCACCACTGATCTAATGTTCATTGTGCTTGTCCTTTCTGTTTCAGTCAATAAAACTGTGGACTGAAACATGAACAACCAAAGTAATTGGCAAGCTGTTTTTGATGTATAAATATCTGACGATTATACACAGCTGTGATTTGGTGGATTCATACATTACATAACAGCAAGCCAGCACATCAACCGTGCACTATTCCGCAGCTACCTAGTATCTGAGCTATAGACCAATATGTAACAATTCAATGCCGCTATGGGAACATTATGTCGAAAACAACAGAAATTCTGCTCCAAAAGGTTATCAGCTAAAAAACAGGTATCTTCCAACAGATGCCAGTCTTAAGAAGCAATTAATATTACAAAGAAAATCAGGACTGGATACTCTTATTCAACAGTTATTTGGGCATTTCCGAATGAACAGCTATCATTGTTTAAATATGTTATTCAACTAGACAACTTGAAGGGAATCACATAATTTCGTCTAATGTTACTGTTCAATTTCCGTCACATGCGAAGCTGATTAGGACGTCACGTACACGTCAGGTGCACCACTAATTTTGATCACATGAAACTACACCAGGCAGCAGTCTTTTTCGAATGTCTCGGTCGTTACGTTACGCGTGCTCTGTCGTGGAACTTAAAAGTTACCGGAATGCCTATCGATAATACTCTGTTCTCATGATTTCGGTAGAAAAGGTAGGAGTTAAGTCGTGTCTAACTTCTCAGGCACGTGCAATAACTGTTCAAAAACAAGCCAGAGTAGTGTGAAATTTACTGGATTTCTTAAACCTAATGTTAGACAGGATTGTGTGCATGCGGTATAATAGGTGTTAGTCGATTATGAGGATCCGTCACTAGTCTATAGTACATGTGAAACCGTCGCGTCACGTCGATCACACGTTGAAAAATTCTTACACTTTAACAGACGGTGGACAATCTGTTGTTTAAAGAGATCAACCGGAATGGTAAACACTTTGGTATTCACCCTGGAACACATCCATATAAGGTTGGCCTAGATATCAGTTGCATCCCTTTTATATTAGGCAAACGCATTCGCGCTGATAAATGTTCCTCAGACGTATAACACACGTCAGATACCTTCATCTCGCGAATTCGGATTGATTTTCAACTGTCGCACAGCCGATGCTGAGTTTTAAGGGCACATAGGAACCATAAGTCAGCCTCCCGTAGTCTTAGACTTATGACCAAGTTTCGGTGAATGGACAGATAAAAAGTGATCAACTGACTACCCATGTGTAAACCTATCACATGATGTCTCGTGGAAGCGTCCTAACCACCAGTGGGAATGTACAGGAAAAGTTTTGTGTGGAAAAGACATTTCCGATCCTGCAGGTAGTCACTGCGAAAGCTTGACACACATTGGGTTTTCGTATAAGATAATCAAGGGTGTTGGATAAGAGATGTAAGAAGGTCAACTGGTCCAACACGTTGGACAGTCGCGTTTGGTTGTAAGTCACAGTCAAGTTTTCTGGCGCGGCTGGTTCGTTTCTGCATAATGGTTCAGTCAGCAGTTTTCTTGAGCAAAACGTTGTTACAACACAAACACCGACCCCACAAAATACTTTTATTCAACAATTCAAACTGGTAACCTTTGGCAAGAGAAGCGATCACTGTATGTCAACCATAACAGGTACTGGCAAACTTCTGAGTGGATTATGGATGCAGTGTTTTTCTTCATTTTACGACAAATGCCTCAGCGTCAATACTCTTATACTAAGTCCATCGGCTTGGGTTAATTTTTGTGGTGAACCTCGAGGCACCATTCTTCGTAAAAACAGTAGAGCAACACTCTAACGAAAATTTGCCATGACTGTGAAAATGACCAGTGTCGGAGTGTACCTTTAACACAGTGAATTTTTATGTACGTCGGCACAAAAATATAATTATAACGAATATATTGATCGTCCTGATACACATTTCCGATCCATCTAACGAAGTGTACAGGATGAACCATGGCTCAATCGATCTCCAGTGGCAAACGCCGGTCGGATAGAAAGAATCCACGCTGACCGTGTTCCGGACTCTAGTTCTTCTGTGAAAACATACAAATACCGAGCAAATAATACCACTGACAAGTCAGTCCATTGGTGTGCCAACGGACAAAGGCACATTGGCCATCTTCGGATGCATCTACCTCATGCGTTGTTCAACAAACCCTGTAAATTGAGTGCATCGCACCAGATCGGTCTCACGGACACATTTTGCTCCGTAGGTTTCACCACGCACATATCGAACGTGGTTTAGTGCTGAAGTGTATGTTTTAACTTTGTCTCGCCAAACGAAGTCTCAGTTTACGCGGTGGCATTGTATGATCAAAGTTGGGAATATGGCAAACTTGGCAAGCCGTTCGTTATAAACAGACGACCACAATAACTAATTGTTTTCCCTGTCCCATCATATCTGTGATATTACCGGCCAACCTTACTGGTCTATATAGGAAAGTTTTGAGAAAATACAATCTAGCTACTACCCTTGGACATACTGATAATCAGTTTTGTTGAACACTGTGTGCTGCCTCTGAGTACAGAGTATATGTTCACAAGCAACCATATCGGGTGTGGGCATACCCCCAGAGTTCCTAAACGAGTACTGACTCCTGCTGTGTAACTTTGTTACATGTAGAGATCTGAATGAAACACGGGAACCACGAGGATTTTAAACCATATTTTCTGCCAGTCTCAGTTACTTCCGGTTGCCAATTAAAGGTGAGTTTCACGATAAATAGTTGTGAGGGAGGATGTCGTTTTGCCTCTATTATACACGAGTGGATATGGCCAATGCCTTCAAAACAAACGCCATGCTCTCCAGAATTATACTTCAATTAAGAACGATGTCCTAATGCATTCAACTAGCGTCACGAAGAAGGGTCATGGTCCAAGAGTCCGAAATGTTAGCCGGCCGACGTTCACAGTTCAACTATTGTTAGCTTGAGGTGTAAGGCTAGTTCTGCTGATTACTTTTGTGAATGTATTCTTTTGAACATCATTTAACACCGACGTGTATTGTTGCTTAAAGTCTCATTGATTCTTGCAAAATTACATGGTGTCGGAGGAAAAAGGTGGAATTATTGTTGTATAACTTATAAGAGGAGAGGATCAAAGTGTTTGCAGATGTAGCAGTTACGCCATCACTTGCAATACGCAAACACTTCTGTCGATGGTTCCATCCGACGGTGTGAGTTGTCGCACCGACTTTAACTTGGCAAAACCTATCTCACCGCCTCAGCTAGTGAACATAGTAGAATCGTAGAGTGAAAAATACTGAGTGAACATGAGCAGTCGAAAGAGCTCCCAAGGCATGATAACCTAGATTTTGATCACTCCTTCTTGAAAACAAGAAACAGAATTTCACAAGTTCAACCCCACCGTTACCATAGTTTGTGTGTAACCTATGAGAACGAACAAAATCAAGAATTTTGTCGAGATCCAGGCCTTCTGGTATGTGAAACGAATATTACGCGCCGTCCAATTAACCGTCTATTGAGATTTTTAGGGTTTGGTTTCTTCAGCAGCAGTGTAACTTACAGGTCAGGAACAGTGCAGTTAACAGTATGCATATCATCTGTCCAATCCAAGAATAGAGTTGTGAAACCAAACAGCCACCGGAAAGTTCATGTACCTAAGATGTGAGTCACTGTACATGACGTTGCTAGTTAAATCCACTAAGTTAATCAACACAAGACAGATTAATAAACAACTGAAGAGACATTAGAATTGAATGATCTCAGGTGTTTACCTTCGTAATATTTTTGGTGGACATCCATAAGAGAAGGTGGTTACACAATTCACTATTATCATCCGGTAATATCCAATGCAAAATCAATGGTACTTTGCGAGAACATGAACCGGAATTCAATCCCATATTGTGATAAAACCAAATGGTACTGAAAAGCCCTCACGAAAATGAAAATACAGCATAGCATCTTTTCGAAAATGGCCTGTTGAAATGTTTATCTGCATGCGAAAACAGCGATAAAGTATGTGTCTTGCAGTTCACATCATCCGATCCCGGGCTACATACCAACAACGGTGATTTACTCAATTGAACCGTGCACAGAAGTATTTTAGCGTCAACATTGTTTAGCTGATGGTTGGCTGCATGATTGCAGCCGATTTCCAATAGGATGAAGAGAGTTCAGCTTGACAATCACATGTTGAACAATCTGTACATGGAAGTTAAACACCTACTGTAGTGGCCAATCATCTACATGCTGCTGTCGGAAGATCACTACACTGTATAAACAGAACTTGGCAGTGTTTGAGCAGGTTACCATGATTTTTATGACCACATATTAAAAGCAGTCATTAACATAATAAAAAAATCTTTTGCTTTCCAACCAATACGGAAGTGGTGCAACCACACTTGCTATATTTATACAAGACAATCTTTTATGCTACTGTACGGAGTACGACTTTCTGGGCGTCAAATTTAGCTGTGGAATCGACGTTAGGTCACAAGTTACAGCCTGCGTTTGATGGCTAACGCTGTTTTTTGGTTGTCACTGCAAACCTGTACGGAGAGACCACAATTTGAATGTGGAACTTATGCAACACAGTCTTATATTCAATAGTGTAACACATGCTATGCTATAAGTTGAAAATTCACTAGTCAGAATTGGCGCTGATCGCAGTACTTTAGAGACATGATGAAGTTGAGTAAGCAGCGTAGGCCGGAATGAGTTGGCCGTGAAAGATTGCGAATTTGAAGGCATCTAATTCACAACAAATTCAATTAAGCACAGTCCAGGTTGCCAGAGAAGCTGCTGTTACCTATTCAGTGTATCTTTCTCGTTAGAAGCGAGGTGTTCCTTCATAAAGCAAAATGTGGACCGGTATTTGAAGAATTTGTTGACATGAGCACGACATTTACGCAATGCATAGAGGCTCAAAAGTGTAGATTTGTGGTGGACAGATTGATGGATGAGTCTGTGATCTTAAGTCCGTACCCACACGGAACTTTACATATGACACAGAATGTTTACCTTCGCCATCGCGCCGGTTCCAGATGATGCATGTGTGCGATTATTAATCACTACTTCACTTGCAATTTCAAGACAACGAAGTATTTGATACGGTCTACTCGTTGTTACTATTTTGTTATGTCCTCATAAATTACTCCATCTTCGCACATTCTTTATATACCCCTTTTTCACCCTGCTTGATTTATTCATGTGTGCTACAACAGACATTTGACCAAATCAACCTGGTTGCGTGGTACTTCCAATAGCTACTCCTAATAGCATGGTCAATGTGAAGTTTCCGTTCATGTCCTTCTTATGTCATCAGTTTTTAGATGGAAGTTACTTTTTGGAATGATCCGTGAACATTTGGAGTAAAAATGTAAGCATTTTGCAATGGTGTGTACAACTTTAACAAACAAATGGCTGTTGAGATGTTGGCGCAAGTATTGTGGACATCAAATTGCTCACATGAACGTATACACTAAGTATCCCCTTATGCCTACTAACGTGTGTTATTCCTCTAATCATGTGAATCGGTTTGTAGGGACTTCCTATCGCCCTTATTTCAAATGATAACCTTATTTTTGAGTTCCCATTCAGACCTCTACCTTTATCCCTTCGGGGTTTACTCAATCGATTTTATGCCGGCCATGCAGTGTGCAAGTACAACCGCCAGTTATGCATTGCAAGTGCACATGTTCACTAGTTTCCACCACGATTGAGTTTCCACAACATATGAACTAATTCTGGCCGTCTTTGTCATGGGTAACGGATGCACGCTTAGTACAAACAGTTTCCTCTATCAAGAATCAATTTCGTTCACCGGAATTCCATGGGAAATAATACATTATCACTGCACAGATGTAGTTCTTGTTTTGTTCTTCAATGTGACAACTAACTGAAGTGGAATTCTTTTCTGACTTTATACAATCCCATCTGGTAGAATCACTGATAAACACATCTGGTGGGGTACACATCTGGCCAACTGTGATGCGTCTGTCAGCCTCCAGAGAAGACCACTAACTTCAAATGGTGCAGACCATCCCGCACACCTATTTCTCTGACGTGATACAGTGTCGTGTTGTTGTTGTTGTCGTTTTTGTTGTTGCTGTTATTTTCAGGAAAGGAAATGGTACGATAACTGTTCTGTGCAAATCACACTGCACCGCAAAAACGCGTAGGTTGTCAACTTTTAGCAGGATGCAAACAGCTGGTGTCTCCATTAAATTGACACCGGAGGTAACTGTGTTACATAACACACGTTTAAAAGTGCACCTGATAGAGATTCAGGTCACACAGAGTCGGGCCCTAAAAATTTCTCCGGTTGGGATTTCCGTCAGCAAACGTCAGGATAAAGTGACATTTGCAGAATTCCATACATCACCTCAAGTGAACAAAACTAAGTGAGGGCGGGTTGTCGAGCTAAAGAAAAATATTTCGTTTTATGTTCTTTGCATTCATTAACCAAAAGTTAATTTGGTATAAACTGTGCGACCTACTAATTACTCAAGCCTCAAATTTTAAACAAGAATTTACAACTGGGTTCCAGATATTATCGATTCAGTAGGTATTTGTGGTAACCATAACATTCGAGAGGGTAACCTGAAGACTACAACGCATTGTAGTTTCGTGTACATCAGTTACAGTTGTACGACAATCGTCAACCAAAAGAGTCGTGGCTATCCTGGTGCAACTGAGCCAGCAACTACCAGCCGGATGAGCCATTTACGAGACGAGAAACATGATGGAGGAGATCTTGTACTACTTCTGATTCCCCTCACTCTCGCTCCAAATACTGCAAGCTAAAAAAGTATTTGGATCCGAACTAAGCTGACTTCTGCGGCCCCAGCTCTTTCGATTCTCCTAGGTCGACATCAGGGTTCAGAACAGGTTGGCCAGAAGCATACTATCAGTTCGACTGGTGAATGTACTGCAAACCTGCCTGAGGTAAAGCAGTCCTGCGGCTTTTTAAAACTGAAAAGCCTCTTAGTACAAAAAACCAATCAGTATCAAGTAGATGTGAGGTGCATCACGTATTTCGTGAACTTAAACGATAAAGCGCAGACAACCAGTCTGTGCAAAACTTGGTGAACGAAGCAGAGGTGAAGAACAAACAGAGACAGGATTAGAATGGGATACAGTACGGTGTAAGCGATTTGTGTAACATGGTTTCTACACGTTGGTCATCAACATCCCATGTTCCTGCACGCTTAGGCAGCCATTTAGTTTTAAACGAGTTGCTTTGTGTACCACCAGGTAGTTTGGTAGATTGGTTGATTTGGAATAAATTGTAGTTTGAAACAAATGGGCCTCGGTTGGACTCGAACCGGTGACGGAGAGAGGATTGCTATATGAGGAAAGTTCTCTACCATCCGAGCTACGAAGACACTCAGACAGTTCAAAAGATTCGTAGCTCAGCTGATAGAGCACTTGCCTCGTTTGGGTATTCTGTTTCTGTAGGCAGTTCAAAGGCAACCAAAACCCGGATTTTTCACAATAACATCCAATCTTGATTTGCTTTTAAACTTTTCAGTTTCAGTTTTCTGGTTGGTAATTATAAAAATGCACAAAATCAATTTGAAGAATGTACTGGATGGAATAAGACAAACGTATAAATCTCTGCTCGGCAGTGGCCACCCGTTAGTTCGATCTCGTTGGATATGGCTCGTTCGGTCATTCACGTTGTTCGCAACCCAACTGTTATGGGCTTTGACCATATCTCACCACCGCGTCAAGATATTTCATTGAGTTTGGAGCTAGCTGTGTCTCCGACTTTGTTATCTATCATGTGGAGGATTATAGGGACTTTAATCGGGCAGGCTGTACCCACAGAGTTCGCTTAGAGGAACGGTCAGAGGTAGTAATTAACCATGAGGTCGTGAACCCCCTGGTAACCACATAGTGTTTTCTAAAAACTGCTCAAATTAATAATATGACCTCGGTTGTAGAGCCCACAAGACTTACGAGATATGTAACTTAATTTTAACAGACTGCAGATTTTTTAACATTTCATCCACGTGTCAAGGTTTTTTATTAAAAGAGCGTCGGCGACCACATGAATCCATTAGAAAACTTTCTCTTCGACACTGACAAAACAGCATCTTTTATACACTACATCTAACGGGGTTAGGCGATGGCGACAACTAACTTCAATATACCTTCGAATATCTTAACAGAAGTCTTGGAAACACTAATCCTATGAATGGAACGATTTATGATCCTAAGCAGACAGGAAGTGCAATGAGCCCACTGAAGAAAATCAGTTAGTAAATGCGAGATTAATTGAAATAGTTCTTTCAGTCCACTGTGAGAACCAGATTCGGATTAGAAACCATTTTCGTGGGTTTATTTTATGAAACCGTTAATCAAGCCCACCGATTCTCACACACACTACATACACACACCTTAAACATCCTGGACAGTGTGATCATGCATCGTCACGTGTATGTGCGTGTGTGGTTTCGTTGTTAGCACAAACATTCACAAACCTCATAAATTACTTCCAGTTCTAATCGCAAGGCATGGTATGCGAAATGACGTCTCCTTGGTAAAACGGCGAGTATGTATGGTCAACAGGACTGGTTAACCAACCTAGAGTGGTACAAATTTTATCAACGTTACTACAATGGTAGTTCATACGACTGCATGTACAAACTCAGACGACCGGACTACTGGTAAACGAGCACTGGGGATGTGTTAAACAACAGTAAGCAATCCCTATATTCTCTAGGACCATGTGTTGCTGGAAATTGCAGCCACAACAACCGCATACTATTACTATCAACTATCAGCAGTTATAGCATAGATACTGGCAATGCCTCACAAGTGGGTGGTTCATATAGATCCACACAGGAGAACACAACATATCGCTCAAACCGCACATAAGCAATCCGTCACCAGCTCGCAAATCTGAAGACGGAGACAAGGTTATAGCACACGTACATCCCATAGAGTTGAGATAAACCCTCGGAACTGTTAAACATGTGAGAAAACGTGGTAAGCTTGAAGTGGGATAGGATAGCTAGCTACACCAACAATTTTGAATGTGTCGTGCTAGGGATAAATGGATAAGCCATAAATATCGGACAAAGTACACATGCAAAATAAACCAAACTTTCAAATTATCGTGTTTTTCTGAGTTAGTTTTCATAAATTCCATTTAGCTGTGCTAATTAATCTGACTTGCCATGCGTTACTACACTACTTAGAAAATTAGGCATCGTTTTGCAAAGTAATGGATCCACCTCAAACAATATTTTTTTGAACGAGTCTCAATCGTTTTCCCTTCTTCTGTCTCAACAGAGCAACATAAAAGATTAGACCATGATCCAGAACAGAATATTCCATTAAAAACATCCAGAACACATTTTTAGTCATGTCGCTAACTCTTTCGTTAAATAATTAATTGGATGAAAATCTAGACGTTACGTTAGGCAGAAGACTAGCATACTGAATACGTATAGTGTGTATGTCAGTAAGAGCATCAGCATACCTTGTCGGCACATTAAAAATGAATGGTTACCATGACAATAGGAAGGAGGAGGATAGTATCAGTATCACAATTTTTGGAGATGTTAAACGTAAACACAGGTATGCACAGACCAGCATAAGATCCACAAAATATTTATTGATACGAAAGTCGACTGTGTTAATTGTATTGGTCTATATACAGTCACCATACTATACAAGTGACATACGTATTTGTTACAACGCTATCAAGTTGTTGTAACGACTGAATGCGCGTGACTGGATTTTGAGTCACCTAACAGGTTCAGTGGTAGTTAAGGTGACAAGTTAGAGGACAACCAAGGTGATTCTGTTGTACACTATGAATCGTACCTACAGAAAAATCAACAGGGCAGTTACACTATCACTAACATCTCATTGAATAGGATAGTTGCGTACATATAGGCCAATTAACCAGCAGCAAACCGAATGATGGATGATTCTGTCAAATTAACAGGGTGACCCTTACATCAGGGTGTCAAACAGCGCTCCTTTCTCCCAACGTAAAAACGAAAACAACTTACTTCAAAGACTGACGAAGCGCCAGGTTAAATGCACATTCTATCAATAACTAAAAAAAGGTTGTGTTTATTGTCGACCGAGGTCCCATCACACAGTATTTTGTCCTCTCATATATCTCAACCGTTCAGTCGGTATCCGTCCTTATCGCGAACACACCGAGCCGGACACAAAATGCATTACATCTGAACTGTAGTCAGTAGTCATTATCGTGTTTGGTAAATTGTAAGAATATCTCTCGACGACTTCATTGATTTTGAGGACCATTTTGAAACCATCAGGTTTTATGTGCAACCCAACTTCCCAGCTTCTGATGTAAACACAGGTTACAGAACCTGTACAGAAAATCGTACTCGGTGAAATCATAGGAACTATCTAAGTCAGGTCTTGTGTTATCCACTGAAAAGCTCATCGTAATCCACATATCAGTTAACGATCGTTTCCGGTGACAATGGTGATGGGTTTTTCTTTATCTGAACCAACTGGCGATGTGCATGTATTCTACCTGTTGTAATCTCGTGTAAAACTTTTACGAGGCTAGCTAGGTGGTCATGCCTTATGAACTTAGTGTTGTTGTTGTTGTTGTTGTTGATGTTGGCTGCTAGCCGCAACGCACTTGTTCTCAGGTGGTCACCGGCGGTGTGCAATGGACATGAACGCAAAAGTCGTCGAGATATAAGCAATTTAAATCTGCAAAATAAAAACTGTTCGATATATTCAACCACTACCAAGCGACCTACGTGGAAGATATGTCAACTGGTGAAAACAGAACGTGCATATATCAAATACTGTCTAATTCGTTACATGGCCTTGGTAGCTGTCCGAAAAGGGAGGCGTCAGTAGTAGATGTGTTCCGTCTTAAACTTCAGTAATCGTCCCAAGTTAATTAGCGCTGCATCGACCAAAATCAAAACTCGCTTTCTTACCTTCCACATGCAACAAAACGGCAGGATTATCAATGCAAATGGAGGGGTTGCAAACGAATTTTGCAATGAATAGCTTAGGTTCACCGCTGCAAGTTTTTTCGCTCAAACACTCGTATTTAGAACATGCATTACCGACCAACAAAATTCACCAATATCTTTCACAGCACACTAGGTCCTTCTGAAATCTTGCAAAGCTTTAAAACGATGACTCCCCAGAGCCTGACCCTATTTACTTCATTACACTAAAAAAGTATGAAGTGAATCTTAACAAGCTGTTCAATGCTCTGTTTGTGAAGGTAAGTTTTGTGAGTACAGGCATTCCGTTAACCACACATCAGTCGTATTGTTACCGATACCCTTCACATTTAGAAACAGCTTCATCTGTCTTCATGAATCAAGTCCGATGATTCAAAAACCAGCTTATAGTTCAAAGTGGATTTTCGTGCACCATTCATTTATTCACGGTTTGGGAGCAGTGGACAAAGTAGCTGATGGGAACAAACTAATCGGTGTTTTTCTCCTGGGTTTTCCTAAACTGTAAGAACGAGTTGTTCAGTCCTGCGTAATAGACGCGTTGAATGTGAAAAAATGCAGTTGTAGTTTACCTACCTTTTCGAGACGATTTAATATAATGCAAGCATCTATGCTCCGGAAAGACCTACGGTAACAGAGGTTTTCCAATGGATTTCAGCTTAATTTCACGACTGTTTATCCTACTCAGGTCATTTATCTCGTAGCTCATCGAAGGCCCCAGCTACCACTGTGCTCAGGAAATGCGAGGTGGCTTTGATTGTTTGACGCCGTTAGGCTTCTTAGAATGCTTTCCTCGAATGTAATTTACTTGTATTTTGATCACTGGCTTTCTACTCAGTAAAACCTTGTGATAACAAGTTGACAACTTCTACGCATGAACGTGATTTCAGAGCATTAATCTCAAATGTCATATCTTCCTTTGAACTGCGCTTTGTTGACCATGAGTACTAACTTTGTACTCAGACTATTACATACATGTTTTGACATTTTTACAATACAAACTTTTGCGTGAAGATATCCTCAACATTCAGGTATGTCGATGGCATCCGATGAGAGAAATCCAGCTTATCGATAAGGTTCAGTGGGGGTTGGTACTTTAGTTCATTACTGGATTCAAGAAGTTTGTCTGAATTGGGACAACTTTCTACGGTTAGTGACTCAGTACGGATGGTCAGATAACTACGTATGAGATATTTCGCATGTCCAAACACTTATTACAAAATGTGCACACGCTTGAAACAACTCACTGACTTAGGAGGAGCTTGCTGGAATTATGGCGCTAAGTGAGCCACGTGATATGCAAGCAACGCTCATTCAACGTCAAAATATACGGGATCTGTAATATATTGCGTGAAAACAGTTCATGGACGTATTCAAGAAACCAAGCCGAAGCTTTAGGCAGTTTAGCCGTTGAAAAGCTGTCAGTAAAGTGGAGTTGACTCGGCTGTTTTGTCCACCATTCGGATGCTGTAAGCTGAGGTCTGCCTGCACCATGTTTGGTAAACTGTAGTTATTTTTTTCCCAATTCAACTCGCTTCTGGTTTCAGTTCTTCTGTTTTGTATTCGCCCCCTCATCGTTTTTCCATAACAAATGTTCTACTCAACGCATTCTCAACACATTCAACCCATTCAAACTTCCTCAAGCGTTGTTTATTTTCTCTAACGTGCGAATCAACAGTAAAATTGAAGGTAGACGGTAGGCTTAGTGGGCCCTGAAAATTTTTAAACGATTATGAATAAATAATTAGTTAACCACTCTAAGATAGTTAGGTTTTATTCACGAGTGGAAGGACTTCCAGGACAACGGACAACAAAGGAGTAATATAGACAGCTCCTTTCAACTTATCCTGTATGATAAATATGATTGGATGAGTTTGCGAAGTGCGCATGATGCTCGCATATTGTTCCATTACCGATCGAGAGGGAAAAGCAGCAGCGATAAGTGTGAACATTTGAAAACCAGTTTGCCCATTCAGTTAATCACTACGGGGTCAGGAAAGAGGACTCATTGTGCGATACAAGAATGTTGATAACTGGGTGGGTGTTTGCAGGGGTAGATAAAAAGAGATATGTCAAAGATGATCACTTAAGCAATTCTAACTGTTGGAACATACTTGAAGAAAAGCAAGTGATCTGACCTCAGCAACATACGTTAACTGAACCAAATAAACTGGACGTGTAGAATAGTAATCACACATTATATATAGGCAGTAAGGTCAGTCAGCTTTCTGGATTATTTTCATCTCCGAACATCGACGTGTTCACTCTGTTTGGAACAAGGTGAACACGTGCGCAGACTATTTGGTGTATCAGGTCGATCGCAATTCTATTATCAACAGCATGGAAGTATTTGTCGCATGAACACGATGGGATACAATGGTATAAACACCCTATTCCACAGCGTTAGTAAGATAAAACGGAAGGATCAAACAACCATTTATAGTGTGGCTCACAGGTGCTGTGAGAATGATTTAATGAGATCTTTGTTGGTCAGCTTGAAGCTATCATGGATTTACCTTCTGAACTTCGCGTAAGAAAGAAATAAACTCTCGTAAAGCAATCGCCGTGTGTCCAAAAGTGGTAGGGATTCAGTTAAGAAGGAACGAAAGAATGAATATTAACCCAAATTCATTTTTCAGCGCTAGTGCTTCCATCAAACTGCCTTGGATTTCTCAATGACATCAGCTTTATCCTAGTAATTACGAAACATGCACCTCCATTTGAACACTCAGGAACACGTTCAATCATTCTGAAGGATGGTGAATATCCATAGAAACCAATGTGTGCGGTAAGCATACAGGTCCCTTCATTTCATTACAATGAAAATTGCTCAACTTTGACATATACTTTTAAGTTCAGTTTGATTCCACACACCGATTTCCACTGGTACTGAGCATGAGCCACTTTATTTCACAGTAATTAAGGTCGCTGTTTAGTTACCGACCGTAGCACTGATTTTGCTTGAGCGCGAGAGTGGAATAAACTGACTAGTGGAAAAATGTGTAGAAGATGCCGAAACAATATACCCCCACACTGTAGAGTGGATAAAAACCTAATGTTCCGATTTCAAGCACAAAGAACAAACGGAAGAACGCATGTGAGTTTTTTCCTTTGACTGTCTCATTTTCATTTCTTATAGGTTGACCCTGTGGTTTGGTAAACAAGTGTTTGAATCATCATTCTAATGTATGGTAGGGTTACAGAATGTGTGATGCTGAGGGGATTCAGCAAAACTGACATCGCTGTCTACCGAATAGTTGACGGAACTAACTGTCTCCAACTGCCCTTTTATTCCGCCTAGTACTTGTCCGACGGAGACCCAATTTTGCATGAATTAATAAAGATTGTCAACTAAATATCGTTCATCTGAGCCTCGGTTTGACTAGTACTCTATGTGATGGGTCAAATATCATTAGTGACCGTAAATGCCGCCACTTGATTATGTTCATATTCGAGCCTGTTACTATTTTCTCGGATAAATGTTTTCGGATGTCACCCTCTAGAGATGAAAGCAAACGGTAAGACCAAGTTTGTTCACTGTCTACCGGAAGAGCTCTTTTATATGTCTAACTACCCCTTTCATCATGCTCTAAAACCCTCAGCATTCCAAGTCATGTTAACTCATATAGTGCAATTGCTACTACATACTTATGAAAATCACTGTTTACACAAGCGATCGAATCCGACTCTGATTGTCTCACCTCATCGTTCATCGCATTACTGTTGTTAGCAGTGTAGGACAGACTTTTCTAACTTTGTATTTCGAACCATCTGTACGGGCATTTGTTTCAGTTCGTACACTGTTGAAGTAGTAGTGTTGTGTTCCACGATCAACCGACAGGATGAAATAGGTCTCTAGAAACCCTCATTTCATTTGACTGATTAAACTGGAACGCATTTATTTTATTCATGTTATCCTCCTTCCAACAGTATTTTAATGCCAATTTTTCAATGGGTATGGAAGAAAACTTCTACCTGAACCCCCTGTGGTTTAACTCGAATAGGCCGTTGTGCTGCCTCCACTTGTCTGTTTCCGTAGTGACCTTTCTGAATTCGCTTGCGTTTCACGTCAATCCAAAACTTGCGAACTCCTCCGTGTGTGCCCGGAAAAAGCAACCAGCGTACCTTACCACATACACATCCTAGTACCACGCAAGTTGCCATCAACAGGACTTCAGATGGCTTTCAGAACGGTCGGTGCATATACATATGTCATTTCCTGACATCTCTTCACTGCCTCTCACAGCGAAGTAACTAAGGCTATTGCGTCACCGAACGGAAAAATAGGGGTATTTTGTTGTTGCTATGAGTTGGTCTACTTTTAGAGTGAAAAGGATACCACTGGAAACTAATGGCAACGTACTAAAACTAACAAGCACATGTTTAACAAACTGTTTCTTGCAAACTCTTATGCTCATCAGCTCACTTAAAGTGTAACCAAATATGACGATACTCAAATGAAGTCAAAAGATAAATTAGAAATGAGGCATACCAAATCGAATTGATACCACTGGTTGATGTGTAAACACACTTCTGGAGGTGGAGCATAACCTACTTATATGCAGCTGATTAAAGTACGGGCGATCAAGCTGGAGAAGAGCGGTCATGATGGGATTTTTGTACAGATAAATCGGTAAGTAAGAATGCATAAGCAGACTAGCTTGCCTGTTGGTCAACTGTCATTTTCAATCACACTACAAAGCTTGATGTTAACATGTGTCTTAGTCATAGGTTCTCTCAAACCGAACTGAACAGTTCTCATTCCTTAGTGACTTTAATTTTCAGGTGAAAATCCGAACAGCTGTCGACCTCATCCTCCAAAGTGAATGGTCTATACGCTCAGATTAGAGTACTGCTGAAACAAACCTTTTTAAGAAAAGTCTGTAACCTAAATTCGCCTCTTTACACATGAAATCGGTGACAAAACTAACCTGTTGACCGTGGTTCCAGGGAATGGAACCTTACGCATACACAGTTAGAGAGAGAGAGAAGACAACACAACCGCAAAAAAAGCTCAGCATGAGTTCGTTAAAGCAGCATACTAATGGTCGAAAGGGTGTTCTATTGCTGGAAAGTTTTCACAAAGAGTACTGATCGAGTATGGCAAAACAACTGTGTACACATTTCGACATTCGCCCACATCACCAACTCGGTGGTATGCACTCACAAGATGTTTTACGTCTGATGAAGGTTGCTGCCGGTTTCCTGCCAGCTGCACAACCTTTCTGGCTTAGTAAATGTTCAGATTGTTCAGGAAAGTTTACTTCAGGACACGATAGTCTCCTTGTCAGTACATGTTGTATCGTGTCATTCTCGGTATTCGTAATCCAATTAGACGACCAACGTATGAACAGTTTAGTTACCCTAGGAAGAAGACACGGTTAACTCCAATAGACAGTCGACACGCGATCGAAAGTTTATTAAATCCAACATGCAAAATTGCGTTATTGTCTGCTCCCTTACAAGGAAATTACCGTTCATTTGTTAAGCTAATCAAGCAGTGTCCTATGAAACGTTCTGTAGTTGAAACAGTTTTGATAAAAATAAAGAGGGAAGTTCACATTTTTAGGAACAAGATGTAAAGTTAGGTTGTGCATTTTTCCCCCAGCTACTTCAAAAAATTATTCACCCATTTAAAGAAAACGTGGTACAGTGAGCTAACTCAACCCATTATTGTTCAACACATAGTAAGTCCCAAAGTCCAGTGTATGCTGGACTTTCTATTTCTGAACACACTGCCCACAATTAAAAACGATGAAATGGGGATGCTCTGATCTTGAAGCTGGGTCATACACTTTAAAACTACAGAGCATAGACGAAGCAAAACTGCTTACCTCTCCAACTTAATCATCTCGGTTTGTCTTTCTCCTGCTGAAAGTCTAGGTGGAATAATATCAGTTGCATACACCGTAACGACAAACCAACCAAGGTCAAGAAGGGACCCTTAAGTGTAGTTTCAACAGACTGTAGTCCGTAACGAATTTGAAGGAAAAGAGCGCCAAATACTCTAAATAATAAACGTTTACAATAGTGAGCCACAAAATCTCATCTTCAAGAGCTAAAGTGACCAGTAGAATGGTTTATATCTAAAATATTCACAATTTACTCTGGCGTCTAACTTAAGTGGTTAATCCATAGACGTCTGCCATCCACTAGTAAGATTGTACACAGTTGTTCTCCTGTTTCATGTTGAGAGGTAACTGCTGGACTACTGGTGCACCACTTCTGCGTGAATTCGGGTTTTATGACGAACCATATTTAATCGCGGCCTCAACGAACATGAATGTTCATGGAATAAAAGCTAGTGTGTGAACGGTGTGATCGGAAGAAACCACAGCAAGTCCTCATCGGAGGTTTATCAGTGTCAAACTGTCTTGCTGCTGACACCTCACTGGCACAACTTGCAATGCAGCCTCGTCCAATGTTCCTGGGAGAACGAGATGATTTAACAGATACACGAATACAAGTCTAGCAGATGACATTATTCGGTTAAATGAGTGATTTAGAAAGAGTGACCTCTGGCTTTGTTTAATTTTTATGGGTTCGAAAATGGCTATTGCGAGGCTTGTTCTTTGACGACTTGTTCCAATTTATTACCGAGGTACTATCTTTGGTCTAAAGCCGATTCTACATGCACTTAAGGATGATCCTTATGCCCATCTTGTCGCCATTGCTGTGTTAAGTATTGGAATTGACTGATCGAGATTTGAACAGCGGTCATTTCGAGCAAGAGATCTATACAGCTTTTAAGAATATAGTTTCCGCTAACCCAAGGGCTATCAATCCACGACCGTCAGCAAATTAAATCTCCCGGAGACTTGTGATTTCAAGTGACTTCCTAGTCTGTCATCGACATTGCAAATAAAATCAGAGGTGACAACTTGTTCTCACAGCTTCGAGACAAAATTAGCCGCCGCGTGAGATTTCAGGATACTTCGTACACTTAGAAATAAAACCAACACCAGAATACCTATTTGTAATATCAAGCTAAGCTCATCTTCATGAACCTCAAAAGACAAAACCGCAGATGTGATTCATGACTCGAAAGATGGACTTTCTCCCGTTTCGTTGGGCTTCTTTCGCATCTAGTCGAGTTTGGTGTTCAGGTGGGCATCGCATCAGAAACTCTTCAAATGCACTACACTGGATTGCCGTACAGTGAGTTGCTAGAGTCCAGTTTATATGCGAGCAGCCTGTCATCCTTGGAGTACCGAAGAAAACCCTACAAAGGACTTGAAGTAATGCAAAGCTGTTACTTCACACGAAAGAATGGCACAGCCGTTCGAAACTGTTTATCCATGCGAGTATTTATTCTCGAAACGAAAGGAGTACAGATCAGTTTGAGAACTGTTATTTCCCCCCAGAGGATGTCTTACATTTGGTATTGTTCAGTTTTCCGTCTGATGTCGAGACGTTTGCATGAAAGACGGCGTCAAACATTACACTTGTCTATTTCACTCATGAATTAGAGACTTGATGGATATTTCAGCAATATAAACGGTATAATGGTTTATTGTATCAAATTATCACTAATTGTGCTCACTGGATACGGGTGAATGTAGCTCACCAACTACCTACTGATGTAGTATCTGGCTTGTGTTTAGAAACAGATTATCAAACAAAAATGTGGTTAGGCTATTATAAATGTCCAGATAGGGGTCCGTCAATTCACTGAGAGTGATTGATAATCAATTCATTTATGCGTCGGTGGTTATTACGCTGCTACTCTTGTTCCTGAAGAATACACTTTTAATACTAATAACCATCACATTTCACTAACCTAAGATTTGAAAAGGGAAACTTCAAACTGCACAACAATCTCTGCCAGCTAACAAATGCATACTCCGTAGCTCTGGGAATGCTGTGAAAGCACTGTGTGGAGAATGCGCGAACCCAAACACGCGCGTATGCACGTAGGTAAACGTGAGAGGCTAATTGAATTAGTCTTTCGATCAGCGGTCGATGAAACATTTCCGAATTGCTGTCCACCTATGTTACAAGAAAAGATACCAACGAAGCACGCACATGTGAAACACAAGAGAGGAAGACAGAAAACGAGTGGGCGACACACGTTTTGCAGGTTCATTATTGCCAAAATCCTTTGTGCTGGCTAGATGATAAGGAGATATAATGTGCTATGTAAAGCTCGGTTTTCAAGTAAAATACAGACGGGCGTATTGAGCTTAGAAGACGAGTTCGACTATTGTTATTTTATGTATTCCATCGAGGGTTCAGAGGTTTATGGGCAACCGTGTGTACCTGACCGGTCAAAGACTGATCTAGTGACGACAGAAAAGACGTGTAAACATGCACCTTGATTCTGAGCTTTAGAGAAGACACCGTTCCGAATGAAAGTGCAAATTGAGGATTAACATAGAACTAATTCAGACGAACTATGATTTCCTTACTTAGTTAGACTGTTGGTGATGACGTTCACATATTGGTTTGCATGTGCAATCGCTTGTGAAAGTTTCATTTTTGCATGAATGCCTACATGGTTGACGGTAACTGTGTGCACTCTAATCTTTTATGATAATCTAAGTTTTAGCAAATAAGCGGTCATCTGTCTGATTCAGCTCAAAATGATCCAACCATTTGTGATACTGCTACAGTTAAACATGACAAGTTTATTTGTGATGTCAACCAGCTGCCTAATTCGTGTTAGTGAACTGCCCATTCAAACAATTTTAGATTACACAACGTGCACCTCCTATGAGCTCGTATAAGATAAACTTCAGTAGAAAGCAAATGGCTGACCGTTGTCACGGCACACTGTTCGAGTTAGTAACTACTTAAGCAAAGTGATCATAACTTGTGAGTACCAGACCAGCTAAACTGGATCACATAGCTCTCAAAGATTCTTCCAGGAATATTTAACAAACATAGAAATTTATGCCAGTCATTGTAAAATTACTTCCACGATCAAAACTGTAACGCTTGGCAGCTTAAAGTACAGTTAAGCTCATATCAGTTGTAAGAGGAAAGTATGAGAATACACTTGCTGCTAAGTTGAGAACTCGACGGCATATCTCCCAACCATCTTTCCATGTGGTAAGGGAGGTCAGCAATTGGAGTTCTCCTGAAAGTGGCAATATTTATGAACTACGAATTACTCCCATCTTCATACGTTTTCCCCCGATTTCCTTATATTCTCTGTACCCTCGAGTGACAACCGTTTTCTAAAACCAACACAACCGGTCAACATTGACGCGTCCAGTATCCCCACCCTCCAACAAGTCGGTCAACAAGCTAATCCGGCGAGTACGCTCTCAAGTCTAGAGCTTGATGTGTGCTGCGTGTCGACGACGCGAGTCTACCACTCTAACGCCACTATCCACTTCAGCTCACATCCAAAAACTGCTTATCCAAGCGCATCTCCCTCAGGGTCTCTGGTGACACCGATGCTGAATCTCGTGATCAAACTGGAGTGAGAATCACACAGAGCTTCAGAGCAGGGCAATGTTTGCTCGATTAGCCCCCGGTGAACAAACGTCTGTGTGCTATCAGACTAAACACACCGGTTAAACTCTGTCAACGCAAATCGGAAGAGCGCTGTATATTCACCATATCAGTCTACGCTCCGACGGACAGCTGTTCAGGTGTTAACTAAGGTGTGTTCTACGGCACCTTCCGAAACAGACTGAACGCTTTGAAACCACCATACTGGCTAACAGCTTTAATGCCCAAACTAGTCATCTTTCTGCATGTGCAAGACCGCAGAGAGGTATGTTTGGTGTGCAGGCACAACGGACTGACAATGGTGAGTGACCGCTGCAATTGCACTTGTTTTCCGGTCTCTGTATCTCGAGTAGTGCACCTGAACGCAGGAGGGGATCTTGTGTAACGGAGACCACTGCTCTTACCAGCCAACTGCACTACTCAATCACATAGTAGCTAGTTACAGGTTGCACCGCTGCGTTAACTGTCGTGATTTGTGGAGCAACCACCCAGACTCAGATCAGGCTGCTCTGCGTGTCCTCTTCGTTCGTTTTGCCATTTGTCCAGTGGTCATTTACTCGAAAATGCATTCGAGAGAGAGAGAGAGAGGAATGTTGAAAACGCTCACCAGGAGGAATCGATGAGCAAACGGCCCTGTTCCGGTCAGTCGGTAGAGAGGACCTAACGAGCACTGGGAACACATCACAACAGTTATGAAGGCTTGCTGTGAGGAGGTGTGTTTTCAGATGGCTGCACAGCTGAGACAGAACTGGATTTCTGTCACATCCGTAAGCCTCATGAACAAGTGTCGACCAGTTCCACCTGATCTGGTGCAAAGTGGCTGATATCACAACTGAAAAACCACTCCGGACTGTTCCGAAACTAGAGTGATACATTGTGATTAGTGGTGATCGATAGCAATCCCCGTACTCAAAAAGAGCGCCCGAAATCGGTGTGACACACACAGAGACGTCAGTGTAGTGTCTGCTGCGTTCAATTTACTCACTCGCCTTACGTCACGTCAGCCCACTAAGCCCGGAGAAATTCGAATGCGTGGAGAACAGAAAGGATTCCAGTCTGCTCGTGTGTATGTCGACCATATTCACCTTGCGACGAGTCTTCAGATATCTGCACGCTTATAGGCAGCCAACCAGCGTGGTCTTTTCAGGCCTGAATATTGCTTCGGATTCAATTGCTAGTAACGTTCTCTGGAATTGCCCTTCTTGAAAATAGTTACCAAGAAAATACGTGTATCTCTTGAGATCACTGTATGCTCACTCTGCAACCACGGTGCGATTTTATGCACAATTGATTCGGGTGTTCAGTCCGGGTGTTCGATCTCACTCAATCTGTTCGACCCTGTCACGGACAACATTCTGGAAGGTGTGTTTGAAGAATCCAGTGAGCTCGGCGTCGAGCTCCTTCCTGGCGCTAGGTTGACCAATCTGGAGTATGTGGATGATATTGTCTCACTTAGCCTCTCTGCCAAAGATACGTGAACCATGCTGGACAAGGTGAATGACCGTGCTCGTTTTTGTGGAATGCGCATCTTCGCACCGTCGAAAACCGAAATGCTGCTTCAGAACTGGGCCATCCCAACCCCCACATTCCCTACTATAAACATCTCACCCGAGACTGTGGACCATTCCACGTGCTTCTGTTGCACTGTCTCATCAGCCTGCAATATTGCCGATAAGATACCAGCAAGGATAACAAACATTCGAGTTGCCTTTGTCAACCTGCGTAATCTGTGGTGCCGAAAAGACGTTTGGTTATCATTTGCTGTGTTTGGCCGTCAGTGTCTTCGCCTATTAGACCGTATTAAAGGGACTGACCGTGTGATCAACAACAATGCCATTCGCCGGTGCTTATTCTGGGATGCGTGGAATGTGTGTCCAATTGGTTAACTGAACAGTCTGAATTGAACAGTCTGCGATGTTTGAGTCAAGTACTCCGTATGCCAGCTGAGCACTCGCCTTACCGGGCAGCATGCACTGAGATCACCAACAATCCGATAAATCCGTGCTCTGATGAGGCAACAAGGTGGTCACGAAATCTGATGATCCTGACAGTTCCACTGAGTAGAGTGGTTGGGTGTGAGTTGTCAGGCCTGAGTCCTAGTGACCATTCAAATCGCTGATTAGAAACGCTATATGAGATGTTGGTGTGCCGCGGTCAATGGCTTACTCTCATACACTCCATTTCTAGTTTTCCCGTCTAGTCTTCTTCTATTATCACCTACTATTGGCAGTGTTGTTGTCATTATTCTGCATCCTTTTCAGCAGCTCTTGTTCTTTCAGGATACTCCACGTAACTGTTGAGTTGCGGGGTGGCCCCGGTCACAGTACATTCTGGTCAGGCTCATGACTGTTATGATGAGAGTCGCCTTAAACCTTCGACATAATTTTTCAACCCACCTTGCTTAGAAAACTCAACTGGCGCATTCAAGTGAGATGATTACATGGAAAAATCAGTGCTTGTCTCTCTGGCCGTCGGCTCAATGTAAGGACGAAGAACTTATCGATAAATTGGCCTCCATCTGGTAGCGGAGTACCATGAGAGTTCACCGTGAGCTTTTATAGTGTTGTAATCGAAATTACAACACTCCTGAGGAAGGCCACCCGAGGTGGTCGAAACGTAGAGTATTACAACGTGCTCGAAACGTTGTGTTATTCCCAATTTGTTCATCAGTTTCCAGGGTAGGACATTGCTGGTTTGGTCTGCAAACTTTGGGGTGTGATACATCTGCTCAATGTAACCTCACAGACTTAAGAATTCGAGAGGAGCATCGCACGATCCTCGTCGTTGAGCAAACACAGCTAGCGCAGTTGAAGCAGATACACGACAAAAATATTTCAATCTATCTGTTACAGATACGAGTGCACATTAAAGTTTAGTCGCTAGATACACAAATACCCGTCATAACGGGCATCTGTTCACACCAGACCACGTAATCGTTTCTCTCAGTTTGTTACAGCCATGTGCAAGTAGTGTGGTGCAAAGCATCGTCCAAACGCGAAATCGTTAAAAATAAAAACCACCCAGGCAACAATAGTGGCAACTGCACACACTCACATATGTTAATCTGTGTGAACGATGATTGCTGCAACGACGACTGTCATCATGATGATGTCTAGGTTGGTAGATCAGTCGAGGACCACCGGTAGGCAGTATCGCTAACAAGTAAAAAGGTGTAACTTAGTATCACTAAATGTCAGCTGAAGAACCAGCTTAAAACAGACAGATATTGAGGCAAAAATAAATTAGCTAAAGCTTTGGCAACTATGGGAAGATCACATGGTGTAGTTTTTCCTAGCTTAAATCAGACGGTTACCCCGATCATCTTCATTTCAGTAAGACAGCGACGGACGGTCGTTCGTATTCCTGGTACATGCACCTGCCTTTACCCAATGGTGTTGGCCAGTCCACTTTATAGAATACAGTAACGGACTATTGCGAATTAAATTTAACTATCTACCCCGTACAATTTCTTCACTCTGCCTATCACGGTGGCACTTTTGTGTATCCCAACTCGACCGATCAAAATGTCACCATCTGGATTGAAATAAGTAATGAACTAAGGAATAGATTGAAACCCACTGCTGATGAGCTAGCAGACGTTAGAAGAATTTCAGCTTGTACATGTAAATCTTATCATCCACAGTTAACAAGAGCAGTTAGCACATCTAGTCGCATCGGTCTCGTAGCTAGTGAATCAGACTTCAAGCCTGGCTAGTCCGGTATAACCGTAATGATCATAGCGGGTCTACCCGCACAAAATATTTCAGTTCCAACGAATGTTGACTCCCAGAAAAGCTACTAATGTTGTGCGTTTAAAAACAGAGGTTGCTTTAATAGGTACGGACGATACTGGTACTTCAAAACACTGGCCTACTATTTCACAGCACTCCCACAACTAAAGTGTGAAATAGGTGCACTCCACTTTTTAACTCAAACTTTCGTCACTATGAGATAAGCGTTTCCGTTTACTTATAGAAATTGAGCCGGTTAAAACTAGTCTCACAAGATCCTAAGCTCTAATAACCTGATGGACAAACAAATAAACTCGTAACACAATTCAGGATGTCATCCCGTCCAAGTTGGCCTTGCAGGATGAGTCTAATGAACAGCGAAACTGGTAACAGCGAAGTGTCCCGAGTCTGCGACCCTCACTGTATCTTCTATAGTATGCCACTGAACATATAAACATAGATAAACATATGTGTGTACACATAAATGCTACTTACCACTCACCTAAACTGATGCGTACATTCTGTCCTGTTGCGCGTTTAAATTTTATTTCAAGCAACTCCGAAATAATCCATTACATCATGCCGGAAATTCAGTCCCATAGAACAATCACATCGATCTCCGGCAATCTGCGTTGCACTTACGTCGGAATTATTACAATGGCTAAGTACCGAGAATATATACTGCAAATTATTGTCATCTTGTGTACGCCTTTTGATTTGTCCATTATAAATATTACTTCAGAGGGTGAGCGTCTAAAGATAATAATCACTTTGATACAATATTCCGATCCTCGCAGGTGGGACCGTTGCGAACTACCTGTTCTGGGTTAGATGTGTCCATACAACCAGTGGGGTGAGTCCGAATCAGATGGATTAACTTAGTCCTACTTGAACGGATGATCAAAGAACCGGTGGTCTGAAGTGAGCGAATTATCTGCTTTAGTTTAACGCATTTCTTGTTTAGCTCTGTAAGATGGGTTTATGGAGGTTAATCGAATAGTTTTCAGACCGTTAAACTGGCAAATTCTAAAACCCAGAATGTTCCGTTTTGACTTACTACAAGCGACTGAAAATCTGACTAGTTTTGTTCTCGTCTTCATATGGACTCACTGAACATTACCCATTGAATGCCAATATCGGCCCGTCAAACTTGTTACTCCAGCTTAGTATTGGTTGTCCCCCCCAGTCGGTATTATTCTCGGCAAGAAGAAAACAGTTAGGCACAATCAAGTGACTGTACACAGAAGTTCGTCTGCAACCGAGTACATAGTTGAGTTTTCGGCTTTCAAATCACAAATTTTTGAAAACGTTCAAATTTCCTTCTTAATGGAGTTCACCAGTAACACATTCTCATTCGGTTAAGAATTCGCTCTCCTGCCTCCTTTTTGTGAATTGGCCTGTTAATCACAGCACGAAAAACCTCACAATAGGCGTGATCGAATACTCATCCGAACGCTAAACCATAGCTTTACGCGAATGATGTTCAGCTTGTCTGATCATTCTGAAGGGCCAGTAAACACAATCGCTCTGCTCAATCCATTCAGTAACCCGGTGATCAGGACTTCGCATTGAACCAGTTGGGCATGGTCCAATTAGTCGACTGTGCATTCTTTTGAGATGGGTTGGCTGAAAATTATACCTTAAACCGAAGGCTGCGACCAAGTATGGGTGGTGTTCCGTCCGATATAATCTGAATCGCCGAACTTCACTCCATTAATTTTCGGTCTCCGTATGACTTGCAAATCAAACGTGGAATGGATACTACCACAATGTCCAAACTTAGGTGGGAAACGATCGACTTTCTCGCTTTGTTTGGACTCATACTGCAGCACTACAAACAGGACAGTTCGCTAGACCTTCTGTTGTAAAACCTTGCAAGTGCTCTTTCGGCAATCAGATGGAATTACCAGTATGCAGTAGCTGGACCACACATTTCATGTGTCCGCAGAAGAGGTGCATTCTATCGAGGTCACCAGCCACTTGAGAAACACTGGGGGTGGCTGCTAACATACACACAGATTCACTGTCCAAGCACTGTGCACGTGCGCACGCGCACTCATAACAAATGGAGGTTGCATAGGCGTTGAGTGTATTAGTTACAGGTCGGTGAACCCGACTTTATCTTTCTCACTTGTACGGACGAGTGGATCCTGGACATTTGATAAACCAGTCTCTATTTCCTCGGTATGTTAGGCCACAGTGTAATTCATTCTGGATATGTCTGAGCTCCTACTCACAGTTCCAACTCTTCTCGTTTTCATTAGCTTATGGGGTTCATGAACATCCCACGTCTGATCTCTTTCCGTAACTGTCTTTCAGCCTTGTGGATGTCTTACATTGTGTTCTACATGTTTACCTGTTCTGCAGGTGTCGTAAATACAAAACGGCACTGATGTGCGGCGTCATCTAATAGTACGAAGCTTATAGAAATATGTCACCTCAATTGTTCACTTAGATCTGTACGGTCAATAAGCTTCATGACTGGATCACAACGCTATATGAAATCGCGCTAACTTCCTCATAGACCTAGTTGCTTCTGACTCTGTTCGTCTATATCCTGTGTTCCAGAGGCTGCTGACGCTGAATTACATCAGCACCAGCATCTTTGTTAGCACGTGGCATCCTACTGCTCACCAGCACTTTTAGGTAACAAATAATGTTAGCCTAGATATTACCGCTGAAGCAATTTGCACTTTTTCCCTAATAATTTCACCTCCAGCAAACCAACCTAAGCTGATTGTGCTACAAAGACGTCTACCCACTCTTTCCGTCCAGAATCCTACAGGTTAATTCTGGATACAGGTGAATAGGTTAAATCCAAAGTGGATCAGAACAAGCCGCTTCCTGTGGTGAACAGTGTGACAGACTAATCCGAACACTTGTCTCTGCAGCCGCGTTTAGATTCATTCGGCTATCGAGTTATTTAACACACCACTTGAAACGACAAAACCAGACAACAGTTTTGATCTGATTATACTGGCAATCAGTGGTCGTTTTGTGGAACGACAAGATGTAGTCAGCAGACACCCTAGTTGATGAATACTTTTAAATCATTACCACTTTCCAAAACTGGTTCCAGTACATTGTGTGACGGCTGATGATAGAACGTCTGGGTGAACATATTGTGAACTAGGAATTGAGCCGGCTTGACATCATACCACATGTCCCATAAACTAATATGCTTTCTACATGTAGTCGTATGCGTATGCATCTGTAAATGATCAGACCAGACAGTTCGGGCAGCAACAACAGAAACGTTTGTAGTAATGAAGCAAAAACAGCGAGGGGGGAAACAAGACAGTTGAACCTTGGCATTCGGACTTGTGGAATTTTGCTAGACGGATAACCAATCTAATCAGCGACGGTGGCCATCTCGAAGTCCTAGACACAATAGTCGACATTTATTGCTTCCATTAAATGAAGTGTCAACTTTACATTCGATCATCCACAATTGTCTTAAGTTTATATTCGACTGCAGACAGGTATTCTGAGAAGGAATTAACTGTCAGCATTGTTAATCAGAAGATGAATGTTCTAAAGTGCATATAGGTTGGTATTCTAATACACAATTACAACTACAGAAACATACGGTCAACATAATCAAGTAGGTAGCCAAGTACTTGTCAGTGCCCGAATTCAAGATCGAGTGATCTGAATTGAATTGGACGACCATTTTATTGAAATGAACATTAGCTATTGATGATTGGTGGGCCGGTAAAATAGAACTTGTTTTGTACATGATACAAAAGCTTGTTGAAATTTAACACCACAATCTTGGACATCAAGCTGTTACAAGATCGATAACATTCCTTGGAACGACTGACAGGTGCGTGTGAATTGTTGACTGCATTCACGATGTCTGACCTTCAGTTGTAAGTAAATCTATCATGCTAGCTCAAAAATATCCATGTACTGTCTTTTCTCACAGGGAATCAAGGTTCATGGACAAACTGTTGTGCGAGTGTGACGACTGTTGTTTTAAGGCTTTCTAAATTTTCGGGTGTGGATGTAGTGGATAACCATAATTGAGATCAACAAACCCAGGGTAGACGGTTTCAAAAGAACGTGTCGATCAGTTTTTATTTCGATGATAAGATCAGAGCAACAGCATAAGCTATTGGTAGTGAATAAAAAAACTATGGAGCAAACGGACTCGGAGCCAAAACTCGGTGGGTCTAAACAATAAAAACTGAAGTTTACGATGTAAATTTGACATAGGTCATATACGGCTTGGAAACCTGTGGATGAAACCAGTCGTAGTAAAGTTCGTTCGCTGACAAATCTATCAGTTCAACAAAGTCAATTTACAAGTGATGATGGCCGATGATAGATAAGGATATCTATTCGATACGGCTTTGAGTAGAGCAATCCAGTTAAGACTTGAGTGAGGGAGGACTTAATTCCTGGGATTTTTATATTTGATCTCAGACAAGCAGCGTCAACGTTTTGTAAACGCAAAGATGAGTTGCGCGTGAGGGAAAGACGTGCAGCATAATCAGCCCCTTGCATTTTACAAACATCGCAGCCATCCAGCGACAGCTAAGTTAAGTGCTGCCTCACCAAACACTTCTATTCAGATGTTAGGTAAGCCACAGACTTCTCGGCCTGAGGGGTGAACATTACTTACGTTCCCTAACTTACCGCCGACTGATTTCATTGTTTTTGGCAAATCATCAAACGTTTACTAATCAGTTTGCGCTGACAAGCTGAAGATCTGGCAACATATACGACCTGTTAAACCGTAGACTGACATATCTGACGTATAACTAGTCATTTATACTCGAGTAATGAAGAGCTGGACGAGACTGGGGACCATTACTTTAAGGTGCTGTATAATTGTAGATTAGTGAAAAAAACTGTTCAATCTCCGAGAACATGAAACCAACCTTCTAACATTTTTATTTACTATCAGATTTTGTCCACCGATGCGTTTAACTCATCATCAGGTGTCTAGGTATGGACACCTTGATCCTGAATGTTTGAACATAGAACTGACTATTTTTAATGGTTGGATCTGTTCTCCCCCCGTTCTTTTTTCTCCCTCCCTCCTGTATAATGTCAGTTTTTTTCCTTTGGGGTTGTATGACATTTAAAAATCAGTGAAAATCACTGATGTATTGCTGTCTAAGATAATAAGGGTCGTAATGAGAATGATGAGGATGGGAGTACGCGTCAATGAAAACAAGTAGTGATATGTATAGGCCTGAAACAATCAAGTCTGGCAATAGTGGAATAGTCAACTTAGATGTGACCACTCACTTTGATGTCAAAGTTGCATGAAGTAGAGGAAAACGGTAAAAACGTCGAAAGTTGTGAACAGCCACACTCAGTAAACATTGGTGCACATCCGGTAAAACAGACACAACTAGAAACCCTCTTGCGACATCAACCCGCATATGGTGCCTCGACTGCTCCTCAGGTAAACTTTGATTTCAGCATAGCCTAAATGCACACCATAGCTACTGTGGCACCTCGAGACGTGATCGAGTAAACTACGCACAGCATAGGAAGTAGTTAGACCGCGTAGACTCGCGGTCAGCTATAACTCCCATACAAATGTCGAGCTGCCGAGTAGATTGACAGCTCGGTCGATTTCAACAGTTTAGCTCTGACAAGATGGACACCACTTGCTATTTTCTGCTTCTTCTTCTCTTCTTCAAGGCCTAGAATTTCATAATTAATGTGTGCATGCACCTGTGCATCCTAGCCAAACCGGTTGTGTTCGTTTGAGTGTTTTCAAGTGTCCTTCAGACGCCAGCATCTTGAGGTATCGGGTTGCCAGGTGCCTGCGTGTTCGCGAGATGTCGCATGCGAACCAACTTACGACATCGTATGCACCATAATTCACATGCGTGTGCAAACGCACACGGTTCATAATTCGCAATCAGTCTGTTTGTCACGTGATCGGTTGATGATCATTGATTACCTGAATGATTTACTCTCTACCTTGTTCATGCATGTACTGTGGTGACATATGAATAATTCGATTTAGTCAACCCCGTGGCATATGAGGGTAGACAAACAAGGTGGAACTTTATGCAGTTAAGATTCGCATCATTAAAATTGGTAGTAGATGTATGCATGCATGTATGCAGAACAATGCAAAAGTGAACTTTTAACACAGTGTACCAACGGCTAGCCCATATGTAAGCATTTAACCTAGTTAAATCCTCGATCACCGAGCTAATCTAGTTCACACGAACTCAAGGGCATAAAAACGTACAGGTGATGCTTTTAATATCGGCAGATTCGCTCCGCAAGCAGACTGTTGAAATCTAGGTCTGAAGGTTATTCCACGGTTTGGCTGTAAGCTCTTCGAGACTTACGAACTGACAAAGAGGCATCTACGATTCCAATTAGAGCGAAACTGACAGGGTGCAGCGAGTGAAACACATGAGGTTGCTAGCTGATTTAAAAATTGTTTACTTTAGGAGGCTCAGGTTTTCTGTCTATAAGTAAAAACGAGGAAAGTGTTGTGAGCGCTGTAACGTGTTTAAAGATCTATACGTAAATAAAGGATGGAGGGTGAACTTTGAAAAATGAGCACGGGGCAACTACTGCGTAGCTTTGAACAAACCCGTCAGAGATCAAAATTCTCAATGCTTGAAGCGAATCATTTTTTTCCATTCTCCGCCTAACCGTTGGCCATCTCTGGGGTGGCTGCTCCCAAGAAAATGAGTCAGTCCGAATCATCTGTGTTTATTATGATCATGCATTAGTAGTAGTTGTTTTTAGGTAAGAGGTCACTAGACAGTCAAACACAAATTGATGTTGAAAGTGATGAGGACAAACACGCCATACACTTATCAGATCGTCTGTCGCTAGTCTGGGATCTCACTTACTGAAAGACCTTAAGGCACACTGGGAACGTGATCGGCATGCCATGCATAGTTGTAGCAACGTCACCTGTAACGCTATTGATTGTTCAGCACTACTTCTTGTACTAACTGCTAAGTTTCTATACGACCAAGGAAACCGCTTGACGTTCGCAAAAATTTTTCACTCGAGGCCGAGTACATACTCGAGTTCGCAAGAAAATCTGGCATGATCTCACTCTTTCTGTGAAGGGCTGAGTGCACATTGCTACTGTAAGAGTAGTTCTGTTGTACGGCTGTGAAACCTAGTCCATTCGCATGGAGGAGGTTACTAAAAATCCGGTCTCGCCCAGGGGTATTTTCGTGTGGCGAGAACACCGTGCCAGGAGTAGCAAATTTCGGTTCCGTGTCTTTATGACAGACGGACACTGTCGACCACTGGGCGTGGTGACATCAACTCCCAGGATTCGTTAGCTTGTCCACAAATTACGAATCTCAGTTCACCTTGCCCTATTCGTGGGTCGTGTTTGAAGCGGCAATCTGGTGCTCATCATATAATTTTGGTTCGGAGCTTGCCTCTGTAAGACGTTTCCGGCTTCCTGGATGGAGTTCAAAGAACAGTACGCAGCTTCGGCTGAGGACGTTGTTCGGTATGACAAAGAATATGGGTTAATGACGTTCGAGTTGTGAATTTTTGTATGCGCCAGCTTAATTTCTGATGCGTTCTTTTAAGATATTGTCCACAATTTTTCTTGAATAACCTGCAATAGTTTGCTCTTGTATATCCTACCGCTTTTGCCAGTCCCTGAGGTTCTTACGGTGTTATACATATATATACACATACATAAATTATAATAAAGTTTTGCCACCACATCTCATAAGCCCATAACTTCACCCGAGCTGTTTGGTCGGGCTGGATTCTTGCATAGGTCCAACGGGTGCTGTTAACACACACACTGCTTCACGAACTCCACTGCGTCCGACAAAAATGGCGTAACCAACTCATAAATGAGTTACAATTTCAACATCTTCCGTTCACACTAGTAGGATGTGTGGTCGAAGTTCGCTCAGCACGTAGACTTGATAAGTGGGAATAATCAAGAAACTGGTTTTGTCCATCTCGTTGATTTTCGACAAGTGAACATATACTGCTGGGAGCGTTTTAACTTTGGAAATACATACATTCTACCATAGATTCAAGGAAGCAATGTGCACTGTCCCTCAATTCTTGAGTAGGACGTTTTTCAGTGCACTGTTGGGAAAGCCTTGTTCCTGTTACATCTACTTCTCTTGTGTGGGTGTGAGAGTTGTAGCAATTCTGTGGTCAGGCAAATCCAAATACGGAATATTGCGGCATAGAGGTCATGGTATTTATGTGGGATACACGGGCATACGCATTATTTTGTTGCACGACTAAACTTCCAAAGGGCAACAGATGGCCTTCGAAGATACTGATGTCTGATCATCATACGGCATGGCAAGCTAGACTGCTAATTTAAAGGAAACCATGTCAAATCATTGGAGAGAGGGTGTGTTGCAAATCAATGCAGTTAAATACTTGTGTGTCAACAGTACCTTAATCGTTAAGACCATCCAAGTTGAATGTTTTTATCACATAGTCTCAATCATTATTCCGGATGACATAGTAATCCGGTCAACATAACCAATGTGTTATTCAAGAGAAATTTCGAAATTCCATTTTCGAAACGTGATTTCTCAGTTCTATTTCCCTATGGCTGACTTGGTGCATCAGTGCTCCTGTCAGTTGCGGTGTTATTCCAGGTTCACTGTAATAACACTGGTGTAGTAGTCCTCCCTGTCTTTCTTATCCTTGAGTTGTACTGTATAGTCAGTAATACAGCAAAAGCTACTCGGCACCCTTTGGTGATTTGAAAATCTGAGCTATTCCCATTCTCGTATCAGGTTAACCCAAAACCACTCCGCCCCTTGATCCCATACACAGCATTGATGAAAACCGCACTCAACAGTAACCGCTAAGTTTTCATTAATCAGTTAATCAATGGTAACCTCATAGTGCCCTACTTAGTGCTGTCAACTGCGAGCAGCCTGTTTTAACTATCTTCTCTACTTGTGATAACGTGTTAAACTCCGTCTTATGAAAGAATGAACTACTCAAGTTAAAAACCGATTGGAAAGTTAAAAAAAATTGCGATCACAAACTTTCCTTCACACCGTATGTTAAAGTAGTATGCAAACAAGATAGACACATATTGTGTGGAAAACCTATTTAGCGTAGAGATCACTAACCGGGCAAATTAATGGCTCATTGGAACTGCGAAATCTCAACTTTTCACGTACACGGTTTGGATCCATCACTCGCCAAGTTACTGGCTACACAAATTCATTCATGTAATCACCACTATCACTCAGGTTACTAGTTTTACTAAAGAAGGTTGTAACTGTTTCAATGGAAATGTTGTACGTTAAAACATTCAAGGTTGTTTGGAAAAACCATAATATCAGAAATGAATATAAACACACAAGTCAACATAGGTGGATTTTAAATAAAGAAAATGTGTTTCCCTTGCAACTTGTTTTTTCTGTCTATATCCTGTTTAAGAAGAACTGAGGGAGAGTTTTGTGTACAAAAATTACGTCTGTTCACAAGAATAGGATAACGGCTCCATTGTACCTTTTAACGGAAGATTTATAGCCAATCTGTATTGTGATGATTATCAAACTTCGACATTCACCACTTGTAAATTGTTTTATGCGTTTCTTCCCCGACTCAACGTTCCGTTCGGATCAGTTTGCCTCACTTTTCGACCCATTAGGTTAAATAGATAGTATGAGTTAGTCACATGGCATTTAAATATGTCATAAATATATGATTATACTGTAAATGTATGTTGTATGTTGTGTACATGCTTACTACGAGACGTGGTCTCATTTCGAAGTCCTTAAAGGGTAACCATGTCAAGTGTTGTGCACCACCCTCATAGCTGGCAAAAACCGATGATAAACTGTGAGAAGTGTTCAAGCTACATCTGACAACTCCCCGATTACACGTCAGCAATCATTACACTACCCGCAATGTTCAACTCATGCTGTGACTCCAACTAGACCAGTACTAATAGTGGAACTGTTGACTAAAATTACCATGGTAGTTACCGCCCCCTTTGAAATGAGTGAGTGATTCGAACCTTACTAATTACAGAAGGCGGATAAAATATGTATATGATAATTCGAAAACGCATTATGTAAGAACGATGCTTAAAGGCATGAAAACATAACCCAAGCATAACTAAGTGCCGTCAGTGAGAAGTTCAGAAATCACCTCTCCAGACTTACACTGTTTGGTTACTACTCACAGCCAGGACCTGTTGTTCGTTTTTAAGACCACCATCCCGAACTAAGGTTTGGATCGATTGAATAATCAGCTTGACTCAGCTGGCCGTCTCATACGGTTGCACACAGAACACAAGGCGAGACAATTACAGTGGTGAGTCACCCAATTGGTGAAATGAAACAACTGTGGCGGGAACCGCCGAGCTGAACAACGAACAGAACACATGATCTCACACACTGAAAGCAGACTGAGAACCAGCCATTGCTTCCAGATTTTAAAGTCTTCCATGTACTTAGTTAACTGAATCATTAGTTGTTTGTTTCAAGCAATTCAACGTTCACTCCTGATTCTAAGTCCTAGCTTCATGATATCACAGTCGGAACGGCAGCGGCGAATAACCGATGCGTGTTTATGTTTTATCATAATCGAATTTTGTACACAAACCAATATTACGACCTTTTGGGAGAAATGTCCATATATCTTCACAGTTTCAGTCTTACGGAGGTTCGATGAAACATTAAATATTTACTATTTTCGAGCTATCAGGCTTGAAGGATGAATGGAATGATGCAATCAGTTTAAAATTATCGTGAGAAATAGTGAACTCACACCTTTACAATTACAGCTTTTGTTTACCGAAGTGACAGATATCTGTTCACAGGTTTCGTATTCGGACGAATTTTTCAGACAACCGCTTTTGAAACAGGCAATATCCTCAAGTTTCATCTGTGACAGAACTCTATAGTGATGCGTAGTTTCGTTTAGAAAAAAGAGTTTAACTCCGGTCGGTGCCGGTGTATGGCTACCATGTTGATCACTATACCAGTAACCAGGGCGAGCGCGGTTATAATCGAACTTAAATGTTCAATTATACTAAACATGGGTACGGTTCAGGTCACCCGACTATCACAAGTAAATTTACAGTGTGTGTACTGTTACTTCTAATCGATTGTATCTCCACTGGCACTTTTCAATTATCATGAGCTCAGTTTTATTTCATCAACTGGGTATTACTGTTGATCACTGATGCGCAATAAAATAGTTGATTGAGTAAAGTTGGACACTACTACAATTGATTTCAATTTTCACGTTTGAACAGACTTTTAGCCGTCTCCTTTGGGAAGAAGTTCTAAAACTGAAACTCAATCAGAACTACCCATAGCAAATGCAACTGCAGATGCAATAACTCGGTGAGGCATGATGATCAACATAACCATTCCGCAAACACGTGGTTCAAGAATCAAACCTCAATCAGACGATTAGTATCCACTGATAATGTACCTTCTGAAGAACAAAACTTGAGCCTACCGGTTGGAAAGCCATTGACAAAACCATTCATCTGAATGTAACAGCTCTTAGAAATGAGTAGTACTGAGTCATCTTAGTTCAGCTGAGTTCTCGCTTGCTGCGCTGTACAACCGACCAGGTGTGGCAGCAGTAATTCAACATACGGAAGTGAAACCTGTTCTTATGGCTAATCTCTCTGTATATTTCGAAAGGTTGCATGTGTATCTCGGAAGCTTCGTTGCCATGACAGAAAAGATAGTCAATAATTTCTCAAATAGTGTTTGCCCTCCCAGGGTCACCTGGATCAATCGAACCTTTTAACTACTAATGTTACTAAACAACTCATGTTAATAGATGTTCCAAAAAGATGCTGAATACAGACTTCAGGAAGAATGTACTGTCACTTCGTGCATTTCTTCTGCACCTAATTGCGAGAAGACATTTTCGTACGAATGACCTTGGAACTTGGTGAGCCTAAACCAACCGCTGATGTTTACATACACATCAACTGATTTTACTCACGATATACGGAGGAGAATGCATTAAATTGTTTGTACACTCCCTACAGGATGGCACCCGGTCAAGACGTACGCGAACTAAAAAAAAGGGTTTGCTTGCTTCGCATCTATCATTTCGATGTTCTGTCACCCAAATGGGAATTAGTGGATCTGTGAAAATGTGCTCGCCGCACATATTCGGTATCAACTGTACGCACGCGTATAACGCAAGTACTCTACTGTTCACGGAAAAATATGATAGAAGTGACATGTTCAAAACAGAAGACATTGTTGGTACGAATCAGCCACCAGCCACACGCACCCTGCTTACAATTGAAACTATGTGTGTATGCATGTCGATACCTTACATCAGCGTTTCCCTAAGGGAAATGCATCACCCCATGCGCTGCGATGAATACATGCGGAGCGAGAATGAGAAATCGGACAGGCGGGAGGCGACAGGGAGATGCTTCTCTTTATTGGCATAAAAACCTGGATTGTATCCAAGTAGCCTCCAACCTGACGTTCAAGTATACTTGTGGCAAACCCATGAAACTCTTTGATCTTTGCATGTGAATAACACTGCACATTTTTTTCTATGCAATAACGCTTAATTACGAACCTGCACTGATTGTTAGCACTCATGTAACACGTGATGAATAAGTTGTTGGCGACGGTGACGCATCCATGAAGCTAACATGACAAACAAAACAACCTTTGGAATCTCCAGTCCAAGAGACCAGACACACAACTGCATACTACCAGTGCTATGGTTGAAAGACCTCTTGCAACAAGGGTGAATGTGGAAGAAACTGGAAAGAACTGTATGAAATGGATTATCCTGATTAGCTTGCATACGGTGGTTGCTCTAGTCATTATCCATTCAATCTGTACAAGATTGAGTAAATATTTCGGCTTTTTAAAAATTCGACAGGGGTCTCCCGTTATTCACCGTCCTACCACATGCAAACCAAGAGAGTAATCCTCGGCATATACATCAGCATTGTGCGTAGACAGTTTTACCGTTATACGAGATGAACACTAACATACACTGTCCTAATGTTAGGTTTGCTGTTACTCAACATATGACCGACTAACAGACATCCTTACCAGTGAGACTCATTCAAAGAACTACTGGGGGATAAAAACAGCCAGAGTGGTGTTGGATTTCCTACTTCTGTTGCCACATTACTCAGCGATTACGTGTACAACTATGAACCCTATCTGATTTTTGATACACACTAACAACACTTAAGTGACTAGACTTACAACCATAGGTATCGATTTTGAAAGAGAAAATCTGAGACCTGACTGGAATACCCAGAACTGACAAGATCCTGTTTATTCGTAACAAGTGAAAATTTGCCACGAGCATAAGCGCTAGCGACAATTAGTGAGTCACTGACAAGTTAATATGAATTGCAAATCAGTAACAGTTGATAGCTACTGTCGCATAACCATCAACCATCCACTAAGCCCCATTCGAGAAGAAGCAATATATTGGAATTTCGGTTTTCGTAGAGCACGTTAGCAACGCATAACTTCCCCTTTGCCTAGAAATGAACTTCCGCCACGCCTTCACGAGGTCACCGTTTTTACAGCCGCACTAACAACCTCACATTAAATACGCTCAAATTGCCATGTACACACACCCAGCCATTGTCGCTTGTGAGTAACGTTCAATTTGCCCGATCGACTTGACAGAAGGCGTGGTAACTGTCCTGTTAACTCCGGCCGATGACTTCACGTCAAAGACTTCAATCCAAGCCGAAATAGGAAGTCGTCAAAATTGTTGAATATTTTGGTTAACGTCAAGGATCTACACTAGTAATAAGATCTAAAAAGAACGAAACTCGAGCGTAGTGCTTCTTATCGAAAGGGGTCGACTGAAAATTCTATGAGAAGGCAACGGCTGCGATCGACTGGGAAAGATGCTTAATTTAGACTAATTAGTTATGTGCAGCCAAACAGGTTTTCAAGACTGTTCATGAATGCTTAATATCACGTAATGGTTGATCGTCATAACTGTGTGTTTACTTATCACGTGTACTCAACCGGATTGCAAAAAGTTACCCATAAAAACCAGGGCGGTTTCATAGGTTGGTACATCTTGAAACGTACAGAATTAATTGACCATTCCAAAGCTCAAAATTCTACTCACTGATAATGCTACGTAGTTTGATGGTGAAACATTAGTGTCCTAAATGCCCCACATGACGAACAGCCAAACAACAAAACCACCATTCTCAGCTAGTTAATCTACCATTGTTCTGAAAAATCCACTTGTAACTGTCAGGCCTTTTGAGGTTTAGTCTTCATCTGAACGTACAATGAGCTTGACTGCTGCAGTTTCCATAGCTTAGCCTTGGCATCTGAGCAAGCAGTCTGTTGTTCGTTTCAGTAAAAAATATAGATATTCTTGTTATTCTCGTTCCTGACTGGTAGTATTATTACCATTATTGTGATGGGTCTACTAGAAATCACCTGTATTTACTTATAAAGCAATCATGACGTAAAATGCAGAGATGAGTCTTCTGTTTAGTTCACTGTTCGGTAAGTCATATCCGTTTTCAAAGTAGCTTAGTGATTATTGACTCATATCAGTGACTGGTTTAAATGCGTCATCTTCTGAGTGTTTATAGAACAATACCAGAGAAATGATTGGGCATCACATCACTTTATATCGTCTGTGAGATCAAAGCTTATAACAGCATTAGGACCTGGTGTCTGCGTCGTAGAAGTCGTTAATCACATGGTTGTTTCGTGACTCACCGTCTTAAGCGCAAGCAACCGAACACACTGCAGTACAAGTGGAACATGAGTACAAAGCATCATACTGTGAAAGTCACTGGACATTTCTTTCTCATTACTCAAGTGGTTGAAAAAATAAGCCTGGTGATTGTCTAATTTTTGTTACAGTAGGAGTTGATCTTGTTACAAATTTGTGAAGCACAGCAATCAAATGGCTCGATTACCGGGCACAATTAATAGAAGTTCAGAGGAATGAAGGTTTCATTTTCAGCTGTTAATGTTACGAAAACTAAGGGAAACATTGCAATGAAACCCGATCGTTATCTCCAATGAAAGATTACGTAATTCTTTCTATCCTCCTTGGTATCTAATTTCATTTAGGAGGGTCTGTGTGATAGCCAAATTTGTTACACTGAACTGCATATAAATGCAAATAGACAGCGTTTTCTAGTAACTAGAAGATTGTCCGTGTGTTTGCGATGACTTACTGACAACGCAAAACAAGTTTTGTAATTCAGCCGAAATCGGTATAACCCACAATGGATGCGCAGATAAGTTCCGAATGTTCATTCGTTGTTGTGCTGTCCTGTTTTGCCATTTACAAAATTCTAGGTGATGTATATAAGGAATTAAACGTTTTGGAGATTCAGTGTCACACATCTATACAGATTGCTGTCCACCTCTTCCGATTTCAAACCGCCACTTGAAAGAACTGCGTGGTCCTTCTCTTGCATACTGCTGACAGGCTGAGACTATGAACCAGTTCATTGAACTGGGTTGTTCCATCTTGTCCGTGTACAATGATTTCGATTCATTCATTGCTTTGGCTCGCCCTTATTAGTTGTGACGCCAAAAGAGTATGAGACGGTCGCAGAAATGGAAGGTTTAAGGATGACAGGATTATAGTTCCGAAGCTAGATCTCGCGTGATGAGCTAGCGAACAGTATTATTATGTTTGAAAACGGCGGTTTCCATCGACTAACTCGTGGTAAGTCAAACGGTTATGTGTGCAGTGGCTTTCCTTATAAGGGTGCACCTTTTTTGGTGCAGTTTATGTGTTTTTCAAAACAAAGAACATTAATTGGGGCCTTACTAGCATCTCGTGAGGTGTATAATCGTTTAGGTGTGTACATATGTAATCAGGTTTTTCTTTCTGGAAGAAAGTATTGCAATAAAGCCTACCTTCCCAAAAGACGCTATTGAATATTTGACAGATTTTTATGTGTCAATAGAGAAACATACTCAAGGATCTAGTGGACTAATGGGTCGCGTAGTGCAGCCTACCGTCACTTCTAGCCGTCCCAATGAGCACGTCTGAAGAGACCACGCATTAAAGATGAATCGGAACTTCTAGTGATAGAGGCGTTGGCACCTTCTGTGCACTTGTACCGTAGTTAAACGTGAACTGTCTCCATCCACAACAGTACTCGGTGGGTGGACAAGGCTCCGAACACCGAGTCATTTCACAAGACATTCATTCACAGACTTGGGGACTCGTTGAAGATGAGTCAGCTTCCTTGGCTAGAACACCTGTCATATTCCCTCATTTTCAGCCTTACCGGTGTCATCCGTCCCCAATAAAGTTGATTTCATGAACAAACTTTCGTTCAACCGATTTTCATTCACCTAGGCAAACTACATCAATACCTGTTTTTATATTCGAATTCTTTTGTGACCATCGCTCTGGTTTCTGCTTTACCCTCATCTTATATATGTTTGTATGTCCAGTTAGCAGCCCACCATCAAGGAGCATCTCACTTTCCTTCTTGAGGAATGTTGTTTTCATTCTAGCCTGCTAGCTGAACTGGCTGTGGTATGATGGCCCAAAGTAACGCACTCGCCCTTGTCTAATATCCTGGAGTTCACAATGGATGCGGGTGTGCGAGATGAACCACAGGTGAGGTAACGTAAGCCATTTGTGATGAGACAATTTAATAGGTGTCCTTTAGATTTAGCTAATGTGATAGGTTATTCCAGAAATTATTGCCATTAATCTATGTTGGCTGCGTTGCAAACACGTCCCTTCACGCTGCCCTTGGTTCTATTCCTTCAGGGTTACATCGGTTAAGGGTGCGTGTGTAGAATCACAAATGGTATAGCGCATCACAACTGTGGCTCATAGGCACTCATGAATTTTTGGAATTGAATCACAATAGGTAGCTGATTCGATCCACAAGAATGGAGCAAGGGCAGAATATATATATATTTGTTATCGAGACGAGGAACATGGGCCCTGGTCAGAGCTTTTTAAGAGTGCTATCACAAGTGCAATTGCAAACAACTATGCGTACCAGGTTACTCGGACAGCGCGGACTTCACCAATAGCCCGGTGATCAGTATGATTCTCATGAGAAAACAGACCGAAATTCGAATCCCGGTAGTAGCAAGGATGTGCACTACTGACGAGTTTTAACAGGAGCGAAGCTCGAGTCTGTAATGCTTCTTTACGGATTGGGCTTGTTGCAATGGTTCTCTGAGTGGGAAAGGTGCTAGTAGTTGTGCCGTTTTTTATTCAGTGCGAGTCAAGTTCCTCAGTACTTGTAGGTAGTAGAATTATGTTTGAACATACAACAGTGGGGTCATTTTTCATTCGAAATCCACACAGTCCATTAGTTTTTAGGGTTTGTACAAATATGAATCTTGTGCAGTAACTCACAGAATATACCGAATATTTTGAAAATAATGCAACTTGATGCTACAGTCCGCAGTCTGAGTAGGATCATGATTACCTCTTTAACAGGATCGCGTCACTTAATGCCGTCCTTAGCTGGAACCTGTTTAACTTCATTGGTGTAATGGCATCTCGTACTTGCATCTAATTAACACATAACCTGATGACGAAACATCGGAAAACAATTCGTTTCCTAAGGGTTTCCTTTCCTGACAAAACCGGTTATAGAAATGGGTAGTCTCCTCCTAGAGTCCATCCCCCTGACAGAGCCATCACGACGGAACCTTAACCACAAAAGTTGTCACGTTTGGGGTGTTCAAGTGACGCGTACGTCGGCGGCAATCCTACCCTGTTTGTCAATGTCATTTGAATGGATGGAAACAAAAAACACATTTGTGTCGGTGAATAGGTGTTTGTGGTGAGTTTAAACCATTCATTTCTGAGTGGGTGAGTACATGACTGCGTCTGTATATAGGTGTGACTACTTCGATGGGTGTGCCCGCTAGCTCACGTGCGTCGTATGAGCTTCAGAACCAATGGAGGCCATGGTGGATTCCTAATGGGCTTGCCCCTGTTCACAGTGAACATCTGACCATGTGACAATCAGCACACGGAGGATAGACCTTAAAAGCGAAAGCTATGGCAGCAAGCAGTGACAGTTGATATGTGCCATGGTGAGCAATTGGGAATGACTGCAATGTCTGGTCTGCTGGGGATGGGCACCAGCCAATTAGGCAACGCTGTCGGAATCGGAATCCTGCACAATAAATACGGCGTACACTGACCAAGAGGCACACTAGCGACGTAATTTGTGCATATGCAATTCGAAACACTAGGCTCATTTTGACCATTTTATCGAAGCAAAAGGAAAGCAGGAAAGCAAGTGACGGTCTCAATGGTCGACATTTGAAACAATGGCTTAGCAAAATGAGTACAAGCTGGAAGGGTATTTAATTTGGGCTTGAGGTTGCTAGCAAAGTGGCTCTTTTGTAGTTGAGCAGTTCGAACTATCTGGTTGCCAGTTTCTGTTCGGTGTGAGTCTCGAATTCTCTTTTGTTTTGTCTACACCTTATCAGAAATGTGTCCGGCTCTATGAAACCGAGTTTCGATCGGACCATATTTGGATGTGATCGGAGTAAACTGGAGAGCAAGGATGCTGACAAATTCATACGATATTGCAACGGATTGAACGTCGTAACGCATTATCTGTAGGCCTAGTAATTAGTACATTTACAATTCAAAACTGTTGTTCGATTCAGTTTTTAGAGAGAGTATGGGTTATGATGAATAGTGCTAGGAGTGGTAAAAGTGTATTCAAATGATAACCGGTGGTGAGTTCACAAGCTATGCATTCCATCGCAGCCGGTGTTTTCTACGAATGACTAAACTTTTACGCGATTCTAGCTTCGGTCAGAATTGATATATACGGTTTCGGTTGAATACGTTAAATATTTTATCTCATTACGCACGATTTGATAATTTTGAGACTTATGTATCGACAGTGGAATAGGCTTCTTTATGGACAGTACATCAAGCCTAACACTGGTTGAAATCAATTTACAATTGAACGGCAAACGAAAAAGCCAAGACCTCATTATGCAAACGATATGTTGATGACATTGCGATTTTTACAAATACTATAAAAAGCTTTGTCAGCGTATGTCTACCATGAGAGATGTATTGAGACACAAAACAAATCAGGCTACTCAAAAAGACGAAACATTTACAAGTGATAACTTCGAAGGGGCATTCTAAAACGCAAACGAAAATCTGCTATTGATTGTGTGCGTGTAACTTCGGAATTGCGTTTTTGCTAAGCTATCAAAAGACTAGTCATCTACAATCATGAATGCGCTCAGTCTGACCATTCCATCAGCCAGCTTGTACACATGGTCAATTTCGCTTGTGCTGACGTCTGAATACGCTGGTCGCACCAGACCCAGTCTAGTGTACCTGTTGCTCGAAGTCCCACTTCACTGACAGCTAAACTCCATATAACAACGGGTCACCGTGACAACCCATTTGGTTCGTCTGAGATATTGCTGTACAGTAAGAGACCAAAACTACCGGCCTTCGTTGGTAAAGTGTTCACCCGAACTTCCTCAGGATGTTGTTTATATAAAAAGTGGCTGAAACAGCCTGTTTGCTCCCGATTACACAATAATTGTGCATCCATTTACCGTTTGTTTCCAGTCATCTGCAAGTGTAAACACATGTGGCTGCTGAGTGTAAACAAACTGCCAAGATAGTGCAACAAGTTTCTTCAAATATGCGACAGGATGTGAGCAATATCTTCCATTCAACTCACTCTCTCTCCCAAGAAGTAACCGCGATTTCATTTCCTCCCTGGAACAAACATTGATATGAAAGATGGTTACCTATAATGATGGTCTAATATATCATCCAGGATTGTTTGCTGGACGATCCCAATCGAAATTCTATCAGCTCAAGCGAGACGAAGATCATAGGCGAGCAATTCAAACAGCATAGTTGAATTCGAAATTTGCAATCTTACACTCGAGCTGATATCATCAAGCGAAAACTAACAAGCGAACGTCTGTCCGTTTCGGTGTTTTATTTTTCTGTACGAGGAACCACTAGGAACATACTTGAATAAACAGGTTTAGAATTCACTCAACAGGATGTTCAGTATTATACATGCAATGCATTTGGGCTTTTTTTACAAGTCACTTCTCAGCAAGCACTTTGAACGTGTTTTCAAACATCAGGCAGACCAGTCATTTTTCTAAACATGAATGTCCGCCGGGTTCATAAAACGTTTAATCCACCACAATCACACGATCTGGCTAGTACTAAAACCTCAAAATCTTGTATTGAGTGCAAGGTAGAAATAACTGGAACAATGGTCTACAGAGTAAGGCTAAGCTGTCGAAAAGGACTTCTGGTAGAAAAATTGGGGGGAAAACCTGAATACAGCATGGGTTTTGTTGATAGCAACGAGTCAAAGTATGTGTAACAAAAGTACCAAGAATCCCAAAATTGAACATTTTTTCTCGCTCTTTTGAAGGTGGATGCGATCTCTAAAGAATATGGTTAATAAGAACAGTTTATGCATTCTCACTTCAACTAAAAACTGTCTAGTTTTCTTACAGGCTGCCAGTCAGAGTATGCCAGTAAACTAAGAAGACAATTAGGTCAGTCAGACACAATCCTAAACGAAACAAAGTGACACGGTCTAGTATTAATCCGATAACAGGTTGCAACTAGCTCCAGCTTAATCAACTGATTGACATTTGTTGACTTGTTACTCCAAAAGCAATTGTTATGTTTTTTCGTCTGTAGTGCGACAAGAAGGTTGTATTAAATTAAGGACTCGAAAGAATGTGAGTAGTGTTATCCTTCCTGTGGGTACCGAAATACGTCGCAATCCACTGATGCAAACAACAAACTTACCATGCATTTACTGTAAATTCGACATGATGTGCACGATTTTGTTCGTTTTTTCCAGCTGCCTATCAATCTGTTAAAATATACGTATTTTCAACTGTATCTATACCGGATAAATGCCAGAAAATTGTGTTGGCAATTACATCGACATTTCTGGTTGCTGATTACACATCATGGTTATATTTTGGTCGCTATATACGATCAATCACACTGGCGTACTGTGTTGCCATAACTCTTGGAGGATTCAGGCTCGAACATTTGAGATGAGGTCAGCCTAGTTGGTCTACCGACCTTAGTAACCGTGTGAAAGACCGGTAGAAAATAGCCACCACTGAGAAAATGTCGCCCATTTGTGAAATCAGTTTTGTTTGCTAACAACAATGCGAAGACAAGGGTCTGAGAGAAAATGTCAGTCGTGGTCACACTTTCGAGTAAAATCCCCCCACGTCATGTTATAACACTTAGCGAACTAGTAACAAATAGAAGATAGTGGAACCAAATTATCCTTCATATATAAGAATTCACCTCAAGTGCTAATCTGTGTCACGTGGATTGATCAGGCTAGTCTTCGCACTTCATTGATAAAAACAAATCGATGCAGAACAATGGTGATTTGCGAAAGGAATATTCCCATCTGTTGCCTTTACTACTAACTAAGAAAGTAAGGAGTATTGAAGGACAACCTGTTAGTCAGTAGATTCTACATCCTGTCGGACAGCAGTCACGCAGTCTTTCTTTGGTAGCTGGGCAGTTTTCTGAAATAACACTATTTCGATCACCTTCTGTTTAGGTCTCCAGTGTCCGATTCCCATATTCACGAGTCTGCGTTTGCTAATGTTGGTTTTAAAATGCCACCGGGGTCGGTCTGTAGCGTATCTCCACAAGCATCAGCAGCATTTTTCGGACAAATCCACAAAAGGCCTCGTATCCAACCTGATTTACGTGCGTAGCGCACAATAGGTTGAAGTGTTGTGTGTGTTTGCGTGTTTGGGCTATGAAGATAGATGAATAGCTGTGCGGGTTATTCCTGACGGACGAACACGTGACAGTTTGACATGTACAGAATGGTAAAACTCGATTTGCCTATAATCGCTGGATTCGATTTGGGGGGCATGGATGGATTCGTCTACAGAGTGCCCAAAATGCACACGTTCAAAAGTGCATTGTATGAAACGACAACCAAAACTCCCAGCTGCATAGTTTGCGCGTGTATAAATCAAAGTCACCACTACACCCGACCGAGCGGATGGAAAAGAATAACATTGTGCAGTACAGATCTACTTAGAGTGTGTGTTGTTAATAGAGGTTCATGAGTTTGCATGGGAAAAATCAAGATGTTGATGAGAGAAGTAAAGTTGTTAGACGGTTCATGATATGCAGAAATATCTCGCCTTTTCACAAACAGCTCGACGACAATAAAAACACGGTCGTGCAGCACACCAACGTTTCGCTCAGGTATTCGGTTGTTCATCGAGCTTCGCACTGAAGTTACAAACGACTTATCACCTGACCGAGATTGAGTCCTCAGTGCTTGGGGATTTGGGTTTTGAATTCACCCTGATTAGTCACGCTTAACTTTCATGTGTGAACTCAAGTGGCTGGGATATCTCTGGTTTTTCGTATACACTTTGTTGGTGAGTATGCTGGTCTATCAAAATCGTAGTGATTTATTGCTCCGCAGTGGTGGAAACCAATTACTTTAGGGCAGTCCCCAGCTTTTTCTAAATTAAAGGTGCGTAAGACTGAGTAGTCGGAGATGTGGCTGACAGATCTCGATTACAGCTTTCATATTCAGGTAGGCTTTTCGGCTGCCGTCTTTCGAAAAGAACACTAAATTCGAGTTTCGATCCTGCCATAGCGCACCAGTAGTGCACAGTGTGAAGTATGAACTCCGACCACATCTTCAGCTTGATCACTGCATAACCAGTCGCAGATCAGACACGACCGGAACATCATTTCTGAACATATAGCCACAGTCCCTTGCGAACAGTTCTCCTGTTGACGTTTATTTTATATTTTTATGCAGTGTTCATTACTGATACATAGTAGGGAAATCGGTTGACATCAGTTCAATACCAACCAGGCTTAATCACAGCTTTTGCATTCAGGTAGTCTGTCGGGTCTGTCTGTTTCAGTTAGATGCACTAGTGACCCGACATTCGATCTTGTTAGATTTCGTCAGCAGTGGCGAGAAGGAACACCACTGATGAACCTTAACGACAAAACCCACTAACACGTTCTCGCTTGCAAGCACCATCTAGTGGCTCAAATTTAAGAGCCATTGCAAAATTTCCCCAATTCCTAACATCCTATCGAACCTAAATTACCTACACAGACCGAACGGAGATCTTATTTCTTGTATGGTACAGTCGTCACATCGATAATTTGACGGACTGGATGCTGTAAGGATCAAATTAACTTATCAGAAATTTGAACAATAAACGAGAGTACTAGCAAAAACCAAACATCTTCAAACTGGCCAATTACTGCTAATATATTCTACTATCATTACTATCATTAGTGTTACTATTTACGTCGACAATTTTCTTCTTTCATGCAGTTCAGTGATGATGGACAGTATGCGATTTTCCAAACGTTATCCGTTACTTTGCGAAAACGATCTTTTGAAAATCATGCAAGAATTATTTTTGAAATATGTAGTCTAAGGTTAGCAGTGAAAAATGACCAAATCTGGATTTTACAAATCATAAGGATACAGTAACGACGGTTAAAAATCACTGAGCAGACACTAAAACTTACCTTCATGGACAATTTGCAGTCATGTCAAAAATCACGGTCTTCCATCTATGTGCTCAATAATGAGCAACAGAATGCTAGTCATTCCAGTAGATTTCACTCACAGTTCGTTCAAACCGATGAGGTCTATCTACGTCACAAGGAAAAGTTGCTTCGCGGACTACTTTTGATTCCATGAATTACTTTGAGACAGTACCCCCTTTTAATCCAATTCTTTGAAGTTGAAAGAAGACACAAACCATTTGGGATGGATGCATTCATTCCACATACACGATGGCATACCGAGTTGTCTCAAGTAAGTCGAAAGTGACGTAATCGGTGACGGGATGTGTTAATCTGTCAGGTCAGCGACTTTCATGGGCACACGCCAACTGGCAGGTCAGGACGAACGTTGCACTGCTGTTCGCCTGCAACTCCAGTCTGACTCTGACAGCAACTTCGATGACTGACGAAGACGTAGGTGATCTCTTCAACTCGTTCAGTGTGTTAGTGCGTGTTGGAAACAGTCGATTACTACGACAAATGTCTATCAAGCCCCATCCCATTAAGTCATTACTGCCCATAACACGATCATTTGCTAAGTTCATGAAATCTGTGTAAACGATTGGAAACGCACGCTTAGGTTACAGTGGCGGTCTAACCCGGAAGTGGATGATGTCAACTATGCACAAATGGGAATTGGAATCCTAGGTCGCTTAAACGGAATTAACCAAGATAATCTCATGAAAGTTGGTCCCATCTAATCTCTTTCTAAAAGTTAGGTTTGGCAATATAAAGATCGAATTGTTGGCTGAATATCCTACAGCCCTGCACTCATTCCAGTTTCGGAAAAGATCAATTAATTTTTAAGTAGCGTTAGAAGTAAAAGAAAACATTAGCGCAGAGAAGAATTTCGCGCCACATGCTGGCCAAAGGTGGATGAGATGTGTTAACCAGTGATCAACTATGTAATCATGAGTGAACAGCACACACAGCATGAAAACGATCCAGTTCTTGACTCACCAAACATGCATCCGCTTTTAGATAGCACAACTGAATACCGGACTCACCACGCGATTGATTGTCTGACCGGCGGAATGAGCTGAATACTGCACCAAGTCCACAACTAGGTCACGCAGACCCACTGTCGAACAAAAATTAGCCGCTTGCTTCTGCTTGGTCTGCTATCCAGCTGACCTCGACGGAGCAGAGTTCACTCAATCGATTTTTCGTCTACTGGTTTTATCAGCACGCAGCTGACTCGAATAGGCTAACAACAAAATGGCGGATAAATATTCGTGCGTGCGTGCGTGCGCGTGAACGTTCGCGTATGTTAATGGGTATGTGCGCGTTTGTGTGTAGTGCTCGTTCGATACGGCGTTAGCGATTCACACAAGTTTCGTCATGTTGCGTGGCTGTGTGAGGATCGAATGAGACGAAGCCCGGGCTTTACACAAAAATGGATGATCCAATGGCTCGCAAGTGTGTCTGAACACTGCACACGCACACACAGGTACGTACGCACCTTTAATAAGCTTGCGTAAGTAAACACGCACATATAAATTCACACACGCACGCACTGTGCGGCACCGTAAATGAGCTACTCAATGAAGTGTGTGAGTTGAGCTCGGCGCACGTATGGTCGCATAAGATATGCGTAGTTGGTTTGGTGCAGTTGCGTTTGTATTTGCATGCGTGTTAATGCACTTAAATGATTAAAACCAGTGAACACAGTCATTCAGGGTGCACTCGTGATCCTGTGCTCAAGCCCATTATTCCGGATAGTGGTGGTCGGTTGTGCACGCCTGTGTGGTGAAAACCTCAAAGTGCCTAAGTCAAGGAGGGATCAAAGTAAACACCGGTCCATCCACCGGGTTTAAGGCAATGATTTCCGGTCAATCCGAAAGCAACGGATGACGCCTCCTGTATGTTAACTACTGGGAACTTAGAAATCGAAACGAATTTGTTCGACGTCGTCTGCTGACTGATTGGACCATCTTGGGGGCCAATCAGATCACACGATACTTGACACCACACGGTTGATTCACGTGACGAGCCTATCCTTTGGTTGGCAAAACCACTGTGTGGTCAGAGATACTCGAGGAACAATTGGCAGCATGCTTTTTTAGACATGAATGTTGTCTCGTGATCTACCTTGTTTATTGCAGTTGGGTTTCCAGGATCAAATTGTCTTAGTGAACTCCAGCCTTAATTAACATAGTGTGTGTACAAGCTAAATCAAGCAGCGGGGCTCCACAAGAACAAAAGCACTTGGTCATAAGAACAAAAATGATATAAGCGGAAATATCACTAGTCCATTTCTAAGTGGTAACGTACAAGAATTGTTCTCCGTAAACCAATATATTGGGCTTCCCTCAAGACGTACTGTTATATGAGCAATTCTAAATATCGTAGCAGAGGAACAACTGAATTCCAACTAATGTTTGTGGTCCAGCAATCGATGGGGCCCGTTCATCTGCCCAGAGTTATTAGAACATCATGCCACCGTAACCAAAATCTCGATTTTGATACCATGTATCTTTGTGTACAGTGCTGTGGTCAATTGGAGCGGTGGAGGCTGGAACGCACCATGACACGTTGGGACTTCCACACCCTCGGACTGCACAGAGACACAGCTTGACGGTATACGCGCAGATGTCAGTTCAGCTGTAACTAGTTCATTTGACAAGGTGATACAAGAACGGCCCTCTCACTCTCAGAAACAGCAGCTTCAGCACTACGTTGGAATGGAAATTTTGGTCAGCATCTTCGAAGAACGAGAAGCATCACTGACTTGGAGTGTACATCCACAATGGTAAACTGGAGATAAGTTTTTAAGTCTCCATGAAATTCCTTAATTCTGAAATTATGATGTTAAACAGCCTTTCGTGAACGGTTGCAGTCCTCTATTCTACAAAGCATCAGTACTGTTGAACTGACTGTTGTTCTGTTTTATATTCACAACCCGTGCGGAGTAGATTTTGTACCTAATATGCTGTGGATATATACCCACAAGGGTAGCTTCGGACGTTCGTTAATTCCAACTTGGAAAAACGTGCTTGAAATGCCCGCAATGCAAGTCTGGATGTACTATCGACAGGCGTAGCTTACCAAGTTGAAATGGCGAATTTCATAATGATTCTCACGATGAAATACACCATTATTTTCCGCAAACAACTGAACATCCTCATCGGATGCTTTGCCAGAGCTGACCGTTCTGAATTATAAACATATATACCGATTAATCTACAGGTTCACCAGCCGAGTTTTTATCGAAAAGACTATTTCTTGGGACACGGTTTTCCATACGGTAGACAAAATACGTGTTTCCATGGGCCACCGTTGACGAAGTTCAGTCTGTGCAAAATATACCAGTTTCCGTTTGTTTCAAAACGCCATAGCACCAGTAACCAGTTGACAGTAAATCGGTCAGTCCATTTATTGAACCTTTGTATGTTATCATGTGTTTAAAAAATTCCGAACCGTCATCTACACGAACCACACGAAGAAGCGAATTCACCTGTATGAAAAAGCAAACACGAGTGAACTAGAGTCATGCTCTAGTTATGTCTGGTGAAAGCAGACTATGCGCTGGGTACACACGCTGTATTCAAAACAGTGTGTGTATCTATTTATCTCCGTTAACGTAATCCTTATTGCAATTGCATTAGTTCATCACTCACAGTTGAACAAGTGATCCATACCTTTACTTATATGTGATCTACCATTTGATACATATTACCATTCAGTATCGCCAATCGTTTTGATGATTAGGTGAGCTACGATCTCCTTAATTGTATTTGGGTTGTGGAATTCGTTCTATTTCTTCTATGAAATATTGTAGCTATATGACAGCTACATAATGTAGATTCGGTCAAAATGAACTGTGTTCCCGTTTAGTGTGCCCATCGAAACCTCATTGGAAACATGTTGTTCAAGTGATTGAGGGCAGGTGACGCTGTGGGTAAGTCGATTAGATAACACGGTGAAAACGTGATATATCCTTTAAATGTGAGCTGCACAAGTCAGCCTGACAATGATAACTGAGGTGATAGGTCAGGTAAAGTCATTCACTCAGGTAAAAATTTCAGACAACTCTATTAGATAAAGACAGTATTGCCGTTGTTAGAGCTCTTCATCAAGTACAACATGCAGTTTTTTGTGAGTAGTGTAGGGCGACTCGTACGTACGAAAACCGAAGGGCAGGTATCAAAATCATGAGGACCACGGACTAGAAGCAATCATTAGAAACGTGTACATGCACTGTGCGTGACGTGTCGGTGAAGAGAATACGGTTACATTACTATTAAGAATATTAATACACGGCATCCGTGAAAAATAGCGTTTGCGTTCACTGTCCTATGTTTTACCATACCTGGTGATGGATATTTTGCGACGAACAACTTTTCACGTCAAGGGTCTTTTGATTTTACAATAATCAGTCGCCCGTTTTTCATTTCCAACCAGGATTTGAACTCTTCTTCACTTGTGTGTCGTTCACCTCATGACAGACATAAGCGAAACATCACAGGTAAAATTTTGGCCTGAGCACTTGTAAACATCGTTTAAATTACCCAAGCGTCTCGATATGAGGGGCAGTTACCGCCGAAACAATTCTAGTCGATAACCTCGTGGTAAGTACATCTTTAAAATGTGAAATTACTGGATCCTTTTATCCTGATGAGCTACGTTTCTGGTCACGAATTCTGACTACACCAGCTAACTAGGAGTGGTATTACTTCGTGGCCTTTGCAATGAAATGGACCTTTTGGCAAGCCACTCTAAGAGCGTTTGGCTGGTTTTCCAGCAAAGCCTAGCAACTCAACACTGTTCAGTTGGTTAGAAGAGATGCTACACCTGTCGTTGTGTCTTTTGTTTAGACACAAGAAAGAAACTGGTCCAATCTCTGTAATAAATAGGTGGGGCATGGGGTTTTTCCAGTCGACTTTCACTTGTGTTCAGTTAACCAAAAAAACAGACTACTCCAGTAAGTAGAAGCGACGTTTCTGTACGCACAATGTATACGTCGAAAGAACTCCTTGTGGTCAGTCGTGAATAAATGTACTTGAATGCTCGGTTCCTTTCGTTTCTTGCAACGTCAAAATGAGAAAATTGTTGCAATCAAGATGAAGATGTGGAAAAGTTTAATCCGTCTTTATGAAGGACCAGATGGTTTATTCTGAGAAGCCTTTCAATTCCACGTGTATGGCTCAGTACCAAACTTTTAAATATCGATTACTGAACGAATCAGTTAGAATATATCACAATCGGTTTAAGGCATGAACACACACGTTCACGTGCATTTATTGACGGAAAAACAATATAGTACTTTGATTTTTATTAACGTCTTCGATTACTTGATGATCTAGTTGTTTGTTTCAAAAAACCTCGTATCGATTATTAGTAGGTGTATATCTGGCGATCAATAAGTACACATGAGGTGGTCTGTGCGTGCACGTGTAGTTTGAGCGACTTTAACTAGACAATCAGGCTTGCAACTTAACAACCTTAAACATGACATGGGTGATTCACCTAACGACAGAGAGAAATGAAAGATGACGTCAGTGAGCAACAACATACTATACTTTCATTTTAGGTTTTACAGAGCAGTAAATTTGTCCTCATAATTTACAGTGTTGACAGTGGCAAAACACCAGTAAGCAAGTCTGCAACCCAAACGGTTACTGCCTCACACTGACTGCAGCATAAGCCGAGTGAGATTTTAAAACTATGCACCGGTTTGTGTTTTGATAGGTTAACAATTACCATTTGGAAGTGGGTACAAAATCCGCATGATAACTTAAACTGGTCACATTGAACGAACGTACAACAAGAAGTCCGGAACTGTTTGTTGCTCATCATCTCACTGTAAATACACACAGGCAGTAACTGTGTCTCCTCTCTAGACGATCGGGCAACCTGATCATTGCTCACAAGCGGGAGTGGTTGAGCGTTCAGATATGATAATTCGGTCGTGCCTAATGTGAGGTCAATGGCGCAGTGGTCAACACGGTTGCCTCATGATTGGAATGGCCGGAGTTCAAATCCCGAACGTGGCAAGGATATGCACTACTGATGAGCTCTAATGAGAGCGAAACTCGAGTCTAGTGCTTCTTTTCGAAAGAGGCTGGCTGGAAAGTCTATCTGAATGCGAACGCTGCGATCAAATGTGAGTGATGGTCAACTTGAAAATAAACCAAATCCCCGACTACTCATCAGTAACTTACGAAGTATTTCGTTCGAAAATACCCATTGAAATCATGAGAACGACAGAGTAGCGAGCAGGCTAATTATTAGCCTGATGACCAAACACAGAAAACAAGTTTTGTTCGTTACTCTGTCGTTCTCATGACACAAAGTACTGACTGAACACCATCGTCTCGGAGCAATGGGTTTTCCATTACACTTGTTCGTTTATATTTGCAAAACAGCTTTAGGTCTAACACCAGATTCAGTTGAGACAATCGTGCAAGTTCTTGGGATCTTTGAGACTGCCGCCAACTTGCAAGGCATGCATAAAGCCCCCTCCTTCTGATCCGGTTGATTTAGACGAGGACATATTTTCCGTGACCGTCGAACTGCCTGCTTGGTCAATCAGCATTGTGCTCGCTGAAGGGAAAAGATGAAAAGCTGATTACTTCGTCTTTTATCGTTCAAGTCCATCGTCTAAGTCTTTGTTTTACCTGCAGTCAAATTGCAGGATCATATTCTGAGATGTGCTTACGGTCAGTTAAAAGACGTAATACAGTTTTAGGTTATTTCTGTGTTTATATTGGTTAGTTTCGTTCAGTGTAGCTACTCCGCTAAACCACAATGCTTTTTATGTGGTCATACTAATTTGATTTGAATGAATCACTTTCGTCCGTGACTGTCGACACCATTGTTCTGAGTATGAGAGCAGTAGCCGCTGGTGTACACGCTGTGGAACAAATGTCTTCTGTTCACTGTATTTTCTTAAAGGGATAGGCTTTCATTTGCTACCCTTCAATAAGTATGTGTTTGACATCTGTGTAGTGAACATTTACCCGCTGTTTCAATAGGGTCACGATCAAAGTAATCCTGACATATTTGGACGACGGGCTTGGATGATGCACCGTGGAATGAGGATGCATCCTCACTCATTCGTTTCAGTGAGCACTGTGCTAGTTGACGTAGCTGGCAATTCGACAGTTCCCTGAAGTGAATGAGTATTTCAGGCATGGCTTACTCACAGGTGGAAAATGGTGGTAAGTTACTCAAAGTCTTTAAGTTTTGCCTCACTTAATTCATATGAACAGCTTACTGTCATTCCGCTAACAAACAGGGTAATCGAAATCAACCCCGGTAAGTTGGGACGACAGTGTTGTACAAACGTCACGCTCGTGAGTTCCACAGAGCCAAGTCATTATAGAAGATTTCAATGACTTGATGGCATTACCAAATGGGTTCGAAATCTCTGACGAGTGTGTTAGCGGCTGTAACTACCACAATACCGGTGTGTCCTCAATATATGTTCTGTTTGCTTTTGCATTCAGGCCTGAGGAATGCACGTTTTGGGCCCCCCAAACCACATGTGATGGAACAACAACTTGAAGAGTATGCGAGCATATTCCATGCCCAAAGATATATTAAGAGACAAATGAAAGCACAAATAGTGTTTCTGTAATACTCGGAATCAAGGACTTCAAACAGCCCTGAAAATTTTACTCGAATTAAAATCGCCCACGCAAGTACTAAGGAGAGGACCTCGTACTGGTTGTAATAAGCAGCTCTTATTCACTAGACAAGTAGCCTAATTTATGGATGTACAACATTACTACAGAAATTGCAGCCTGTCATTAGCTGATCGTATTGGCACATGCAAAGGCACAAACCGTAATCTGACTGGTACAAAACGAATCAAAGAGCTCAGCGGGTAACAGAAGGCATAACACTGAGTCTGTTCGTCCAATTCCGATGAGGTATCTTCAACGCGACATTTGGATTGGCCCCCTGTCAACTAATCTGTTGTGTCGGAGTTTGGGTGAATGGTGAATCCAGTAGATTTTCACCACAAATTCAGACTAATTAATCGCATGCCCGAATGCTAATCCCAGATGAACTGAATTACCCGTTTTTAATTTTTTTTTCTATCTTGAAGCTGTTCATCGGACAGAACAAAGTACAGGAATCGACAGCTTTTCCAAACTCACACTGACCAGTCGGCTAATCTTGGTGCGTGTGAGGTCACTAAGCCCGTCAACATCACGGTACATGTCTTATGTTCCGGACCTTCTATTACAAACCTGCTGATCCAGTTAGCTTACGCTATGTGCTACGCACTGGCTAGTTCAGTGTGGTTTTTTCTTTCCAGTAATATGACGGGGTTCCAATCGATGTCCTATACACGTGCAAAAACACCGCTGTACACTAAATGCTCACCGTGTTCACTCGAAACGCCAACAACCACGTTGGTTGTGAAAGGCTACGTGCTAGTGGGGAGTATCCAATCCACCATGTGATCACATCGCCGTGGTCACATCTGTGAATACCCTTATACACCAGTAACTTCAATATTATTGGTCAATTACATTTCTCCTTGTAAGACACGTATCATTACTGTCATCCAAACACAGCTTCAGCCAATACGCAACACTTTCGGAGCAGTCCCTGTGTGCATTTACGACTCATATTCGGTCTTTTGTATGGTTACACCAAATAAACCATGCCTTTTCTCCAATGTTAATCGGTTTGTCAGAGCCTCAAATACTAACCAGTTGGACCCCGTAGACAAAACTGACGTGTCACAAGTTGGAATCCGCTTAGTGTTTATGTGTAGTGAAATGTAATGAGAAAATATACGAAATATACAAAATATACACAATTATCTTCACGTTATCGTGCTCACACACACACAATAGATGGATAACTGGTTGTGCCAAAAAGCAGTTTATTTTCGATTATGCTAATGGGGTGGTTTTTAGTTGTAAAAGTTTATCTGTCAAAAGTGATTAAATGTTACTTGTTCTTATCGTACGTAACAAAAAGCGGTCAGTGGCCATCCTGAAAGTTCAGTATCTATTTAAAGATAGAACAAGTTGGGCTGATTAGATTTAATCGAATTAATACAACTCTGTCAAAACCGTGTGAACAAAGAATCGAACTGCAAGTAAGAATAAGACGCTTTTCACTGTCGCGCATCACTTCACAGCCGATCCAATCAAACAACGACACCGTTCACATTGACTGCACGTGAGTAGCTGTCGGTTCCCTCCTAAAGTTTTCAGCCAGAAGCTGAACATGACAAGAATATCTCACATCACACCTTCTAACTTACTTGAGAGTGTCTTAGTTTGTTTTCGCCAGCACATCGTGACACGACGGAGACCTCATAGCTTTACAGACGGCGGTACAAACTTTTGCCACGTGGCCTTAACATAATCACATTCTATAGACTCCCTATAATAAGGGTTTAGGTCTTCGAAATTACTCGAACCTCCACGGCTAAATATATCACAATCCATACAGCATGATACTAAGGGTGTTCGGTTGTTCACCGGGCAATCGAATCTACCATTATTTTCAACAATCACAAGGTGTGTTGGTTTGTCCTTACGAAATAGTTTTCGTCTTTAAGTAAATGTCGGAATGCAACATTTTATATTCCTAAACTCAACCTGCCAATAGAGCATACGATTCCGGTACATTCATCCACACTCACGGTTAACTCACAACACGGGAAAATTTCTCGAGAATGTACTTCAGTCTGATCGACTTACACCGGCTAATTTTCTCCGAAGGGCAACCATCGAAGTCCGTGATTCTACCGTAGCCATGCGTCTATGACACCGGTATGTGGGCATCACTGGGGAATATGGCCTACTATCCACTCTTTTCACGTTATTTTCTCAGACCTTCTTCAAGCACTGTGGGTAGAACCACGCGTGGCGCAACACAAATTATCTGTAGACAGGTACGTTCATGGACGTTGCCAACTATAAACACATAGGTATGACTAAGTATACTGGTTTCACTGTGTACCTTGCCAATGAGTATAGTACTCTCTGGTCGTGTGTGCTCATCTCCTCGATAGACATTCCAGATATTGCAAAGCCATTTAAAAAGACAACTGACTGGAATTCTCTGGTATTTAATTCTTTAAATTGGCTCAGAAGTTGATCCTCACAAAACCGATCATTTCATGCAAACTGCTCAATTCAAACTATTTCCCACTTCTTTTGTTTATTCTTCAGACTTTTGTCTCATAAAACAAATCAGATGCTCTAAAAAAATGTTTTCAACATCGACAAAATACAGGATCACAATCCCCTCTTTATTGTGCTATTGAGGTTGGGGTGAAAATTTGTGAAACGATTCGAAAAACTGATTTTTTCATGATCTAAACTGTTCATACAATTTCACCTCTATTCCAATCGTTTGTCGGAAAATTAATCTATCTGTTCTCTGAAGCGGAAGCACGAGAACATTCGTTATACACAAGGTGTAAGCAAAAATGCACGTACTGCCTCAAATTTACTCTACTGCAGGTGAGGGCAAACAGTTGAGTGGTAACATTCATTCTCCAATGAGCTAATCACAATTACTGATGCCAAAGTATGTCTACGTACAACGGTTACTACGTCTAGCTAGCGATTCACCCTTTTCAGACTCTTTGGTACAAAGTATATCCACTCTGGACCGGAAAAAATGATGAGAAAGAGTGTGAATGGAGACCTTCATGGTGTAGCCACTTGATGCTGGTTGGTCGGTTACGGAGCTTGCAATTTTATCACTCCGAATCACAAACTCGAGAGACTGTGCTGATAAGATCTAGCCCAGGAAGAAAGATAGAAAACACAAGGCAAGAAGAGGTATAAAGAGGGGCATTCCAGACGGGATTAAGAAATAAAACATCTTGGACTGATAACCAAACGAAACGCCCACAAAACGATGTACCAAGAAAGCGGAAACAGAACATGTAGCAGGCAACCTTAAACAAAATATCTGGAAAGGAAAGTAGGTGATACACCAAAAGACGGAGTGGTTGGTTGATGTCAGCCGCACAATTTATAGTCGAATTGATGCGATTGTATGGTCTGATGAGTTACCAACCCCAGAACACCAGCATATTCACGCCAGAATTTTCGCGAAAACAGAGGATGGCTGCACCTATAGTTACATAGTGTACCGTACGCTTCAATTGACGGTCGTACATCATCATAACAGTCATGAGCCTGACCAGAATGTACTGTGACCGGGGCCACCCCGCAACTCAACAGTTACGTGGAGTATCCTGAAAGAACAAGAGCTGCTGAAAAGGATGCAGAATAATGACAACAACACTGCCAATAGTAGGTGATAATAGAAGAAGACTAGACGGGAAAACTAGAAATGGAGTGTATGAGAGTAAGCCATTGACCGCGGCACACCAACATCTCATATAGCGTTTCTAATCAGCGATTTGAATGGTCACTAGGACTCAGGCCTGACAACTCACACCCAACCACTCTACTCAGTGGAACTGTCAGGATCATCAGATTTCGTGACCACCTTGTTGCCTCATCAGAGCACGGATTTATCGGATTGTTGGTGATCTCAGTGCATGCTGCCCGGTAAGGCGAGTGCTCAGCTGGCATACGGAGTACTTGACTCAAACATCGCAGACTGTTCAATTCAGACTGTTCAGTTAACCAATTGGACACACATTCCACGCATCCCAGAATAAGCACCGGCGAATGGCATTGTTGTTGATCACACGGTCAGTCCCTTTAATACGGTCTAATAGGCGAAGACACTGACGGCCAAACACAGCAAATGATAACCAAACGTCTTTTCGGCACCACAGATTACGCAGGTTGACAAAGGCAACTCGAATGTTTGTTATCCTTGCTGGTATCTTATCGGCAATATTGCAGGCTGATGAGACAGTGCAACAGAAGCACGTGGAATGGTCCACAGTCTCGGGTGAGATGTTTATAGTAGGGAATGTGGGAGTTGAGATGGCCCAGTTCTGAAGCAGCATTTCGGTTTTCGACGGTGCGAAGATGCGCATTCCATATAAACGAGCACGGTCATTCACCTTGTCCAGCATGGTTCATGCATCTTTGATAGAGAGGCTAAGTGAGACAATATCATCCACATACTCCAGATCGGTCAACCTAGCGCCATGAAGGAGCTCGACGCCGAGCTCACTGGATTCTTCAAACACACCTTCCAGAATGTTGTCCGTGACAGAGTGGAACAGATTGAGTGAGATCGAACACCCGTGCTGAACACCCGAATCAATTGTGCATAAAATCGCACCGTGGTTGCAGAGTGAGCATACAGTGATCTCAAGAGATACATGTATTTTCTTGGTAACTATTTTCAAGAAGAGCAATTCCAGACAACGTTACTAGCAATTGGATCCGAAGCAATATTCAGGCCTGAAAAGACCACGCTGGTTGGCTGCCTATAAGCGTGCAGATATCTGAAGACTCGTCGCAAGGTGAATATGGTCGACATACACACGAGCAGACTGGAATCCTTTCTGTTCTCCACGCATTCGAATTTCTCCGGGCTTAGTGGGCTGACGTGACGTAAGGCGAGTGAGTAAATTGAACGCAGCAGACACTACACTGACGTCTCTGTGTGTGTCACACCGATTTCGGGCGCTCTTTTTGAGTACGGGGATTGCTATCGATCACCACTAATCACAATGTATCACTCTAGTTTCGGAACAGTCCGGAGTGGTTTTTCAGTTGTGATATCAGCCACTTTGCACCAGATCAGGTGGAACTGGTCGACACTTGTTCATGAGGCTTACGGATGTGACAGAAATCCAGTTCTGTCTCAGCTGTGCAGCCATCTGAAAACACACCTCCTCACAGCAAGCCTTCATAACTGTTGTGATGTGTTCCCAGTGCTCGTTAGGTCCTCTCTACCGACTGACCGGAACAGGGCCGTTTGCTCATCGATTCCTCCTGGTGAGCGTTTTCAACATTCCTCTCTCTCTCTCTCTCGAATGCATTTTCGAGTAAATGACCACTGGACAAATGGCAAAACGAACGAAGAGGACACGCAGAGCAGCCTGATCTGAGTCTGGGTGGTTGCTCCACAAATCACGACAGTTAACGCAGCGGTGCAACCTGTAACTAGCTACTATGTGATTGAGTAGTGCAGTTGGCTGGTAAGAGCAGTGGTCTCCGTTACACAAGATCCCCTCCTGCGTTCAGGTGCACTACTCGAGATACAGAGACCGGAAAACAAGTGCAGTTGCAGCGGTCCCTCACCATTGTCAGTCCGTTGTGCCTGCACACCAAACATACCTCTCTGCGGTCTTGCACATGCATAAAGATGACTAGTTTGGGCATTAAAGCTGTTGACCAGTATGGTGGTTTCAAAGCGTTCAGTCTGTTTCGGAAGGTGCCGTAGAACACACCTTAGTTAACACCTGAACAGCTGTCCGTCGGAGCGTAGACTGATATGGTGAATATACAGCGCTCTTCCGATTTGCGTTGACAGAGTTTAACCGGTGTGTTTAGTCTGATAGCACACAGACGTTTGTTCACCGGGGGCTAATCGAGCAAACATTGCCCTGCTCTGAAGCTCTGTGTGATTCTCACTCCAGTTTGATCACGAGATTCAGCATCGGTGTCACCAGAGACCCTGAGGGAGATGCGCTTGGATAAGCAGTTTTTGGATGTGAGCTGAAGTGGATAGTGGCGTTAGAGTGGTAGACTCGCGTCGTCGACACGCAGCACACATCAAGCTCTAGACTTGAGAGCGTACTCGCCGGATTAGCTTGTTGACCGACTTGTTGGAGGGTGGGGATACTGGACGCGTCAATGTTGACCGGTTGTGTTGGTTTTAGAAAACGGTTGTCACTCGAGGGTACAGAGAATATAGTGAATTTTGGGAGAGGGCTAAGAAGAGAGGAAGAAATCGTAGCTGTTGCATAATATCACTGTGATGGTCGCTTTATGGTCGCTTTTCAGGTTTTCGAACGCTTGACCCTATCGTACTAGTCCGGACATTCTGTTTCAGGACTGTGTTCTTTCACGACCAGAGCTCACCATTACTTTGCGTACGACACATTTGGATAACATCACTTCATCGCAGCTTCTGGAAACCAGTACTTCGTTCTCTCACTCCGACTCGTCCTCATGACAGCTGTTTCGGAATCTGTTAGACGGCCATCTTACGAGCGTGTTGAGTGTGGGTGTGTGTTATATATATATATATATATATATATATATAGCCCACACACCCACACTCAACACGGTCGTATATATATATAATCATTTATTACAACAAAAGTAGGGTAGACGATTGAGGATGGATACATGTTTTTTGATTAGGAATAATCGTTGTAATAACTGTAAACAGGCAGACATGGGGGACTCACATACAGTATGGAACAACGTCCGAACTGATAAAAGTACTGATAACACGCCAGGTATGTGCGGTGTGTCAGTGATGTCGAAGGGGCAGGATCACTTTGAGAGGGTGTGGAGGTGTGGGGTCGTGGTGCATCTCGTGGCCTCGTGTCCGTTGCCGTGGCACGTTGCTGAGGTATTCATCTTTTGAGACGCGGCGTTGGAAGTGATGTTTCATATACCTGTCAGCCTTTTTACTTCCGTTTGTGAATGTCACACGCTGGCCGGTTAATCCGCCTGAATATCAATTAGTGACTATGGCAGTGACAGCTTGAGTGATGTCGGAAAAGGTGTCAGTATTTGTCCGGTGAGTGCACAAGGCCACAAAGCAGAGACTACACATGCAGGCTGGGCTGTAAGTGACGGATCATGCGTTTGCCCGTGAAGAGCCTGATGACCCCGAGCGTTGGCTGGATGGTGCGTGTGTGGATGAGGCGTTGCATACGCATGGTCTGCTGACTGGAAGCGGGGCGAATGAATGACTAACATTGGGCCATCCGGTTTGCACACGGTGACGGGCGTTGCAAAAGCGTCTCACCTGACGATGTTGGTTGAGCATCACCCTCGGTTCACTCCTGCTCCTGTCTGTTTGGCGTACTACTTCAGTGTTTGGAATCAAGTCCGACCACCGAGTGAACAAGATACGTCTTAAACATTGCACATGGAAACGAGTATGATACGACAAATTCTACTGATGCATTATCCAAGATTCAGTGCGCGGAGGGCATCAAAGCGCTATTGACAATCAGCATTGTTTTCATCTTTAGGCTGCGGCTCTTCCATGCACGTGTTTCAAGACGTCCGAAAATAGCACTGGCTTCCTCCAGACAGACTCGTAATTCACGGTCTACGGACAGGTCCAACAACGGATTGCTATTCAATTAACAGAAGTCTGAGAGGCCATCTACATTGTCTGCATAGGTGAGGATTCCACATAAAATCACAGCAATTTCGCTCGGAGAGAGCTAAACGGACGCAAATTCCTTACCTTGATTAATATCCGGTCCAAATCTGATTACTGAAGTTGTGAATGCAGTGAACATTCTGTGCAGGTCTCATTCATTGTGCCCTATAGCATCGTAGTAGAAATAGTGTAGAACGCAATCGGAACTAGCAAGCGCGCAAGGATTGCATTTGGATCGTGTAACAGAGCGTGCTGCTGGGTTTTTAGTGTCATTTTGGTTTTCTTTGGTGTAATTCGTGTCATGACTTACTGGGCCTTTGGCTCATATTTGTTTGTGCCTTTTTTTACAAGACTATTACTGGAACTCTTACTTCGGAAGAAAGTTGTCTCCGTGTGTCTTCAAGCTGTCCAAACTTGGCGCACAACTGTCACTGGCAGTCAGAGTTAAAACGACCGGCTTGTATGTTACAAACACTCATGACACGCAGCGGACTAGGAGCATCGAAGCCTCAAGTATTCAGCATATGATCAACCCTCCATTGTTCCATTTAAACACCGTATCCCAAATTCTGAGGAAAAATGGCTCACGTTGGGGTCAGATATAAACTACGTACAGTTGAGGCTAAGACAACCATATTTCATGTAAATAACCGCGTTGAAGTAATCAGCGATCGATCCGCACAATTGTACGTTCGTCTTCATCTTCGTGTGTAGCATTTTAACTAACTTTAAGAGCATACTTGAAAATTCAGACTTACCAAGCATTTTTCACGTTACCACACGGCTCGTGCAATGAAACACCTTAGTGAAATCAACAAAAAAGGCGTACAATTTCTGGTTGCGTTTACGGTACTTCTTCCGGATACAGATAGCATTGTAATGCGCCCAAACCCTACGCTGTTCCTCACACATCTTCGTCTTCAGGACTTCGGTATTAATTCGACTGAGTTAAGTTCTTGCTAGAACATTTTCTACACTGCTCAGCAGACTAAATCCCCGGTAGCCTTTTGTGCTATGCTTGCTACTCTTATCTCTAAACAAAGACACGACCAGGGCATCCTAATATTCATGAGGAACAAATTCCTGCTCCTAGATGGAGTGAATTAACTGGAGCAGAGCATTTTACAAAACTGGACCATCATGTCTTGAAAGTTCTCCTGGCAACCCATATTAACCCACAGGCTTTTCGTTTTGTAATTATTCATTAATTCCTTAGTTCCCGGCCATCGTGTTAGAATTTTCATGCCACACTCATGTCTTTCGGTTGTGTACGTGTACGTGCACGAAAAGTCCCCAACTTTTCCTGATTGCTTCTGTCCACAATGATGTTACTAAGCCCGTGCGAACATTTCTGACACTGAACACTGACTGTTTTACTGGCTTCTGTTTCCGTCCGCTGTTTGAGACGTTAGTACTTACGGTTAGGATGAGTGAATTTCCCGGTGACTGTAATTTGAAAAATGGATCTCTTTTTTGGGTCTTCAACTACTTGATTTCCAGTTTTCGACATTGGCCTGATGATTGACCGAAAACGGCATTACACACGTGAACAAGCAATTTGTTGCTGATCAGTCTATGGTCCGCACAGCAATCAACCCCGCGTATCACCTTCGTGATATGCACTTCACGAATGTCACGCTGTCCCACGTTTACGTAATCACGCATCGTAGGTGAATGCACTTCATGGCATCAGTTTGAACCGGGTGTTTGTGATAGCCAGCTGGTAAGTAGCCCACAATTGAAGTTAACCAGTGTCGTTCCCATTGACTCCACCATCGCCGTAGCGTCAAAGGATGATAAGCCACGCCTAACTCGCGCGTTAAGATCACTCACAATAAACGGCTGATTACTCAGGGGTGTCGACCGATTGTAACTAATAGTTGTTGGTAGAACTGGTCCCTTGTTTCACCGCTGCTACACATGGTTGGACCATAAACAGTAAGAAGTGTATCGCAGGTGCATGGACACGATTCGAAGGTTAATGCCATTTGGTTCACCTATTGTCAGAGAAGTGGAGTGATCAGCTACTGTGAAACAGACACCTTGTTCTCAAACGCATTATTCCGAATACCCCTATTCAGTAGGAGTTTTTCCCAGCACCCACTTCTCGGAACTTACATTTGTGTGCAAACCTTGTCGCACACAGTTCAACATCATTAATGCGGTAGCAGCTCTGTCCCATAGCAATCAGTGCGGTGCGGCGTTCCGACCGTCTGATGCCGCATAAATCTGGTGTCTTCCGTTCACTCCATATCCCGACAGATAGCATTCAGCATCCACGGCCAAGTCTCAGATTGGTTTGAAGAGCCAACCAAGAGGCAACTCACCTATCAGTCCGACCCGAGGAACAAAAGAAAGCAGGCTTTTCCTAGGAAATTCTACTAGAAGCTTCCGACTCAAAAGCAGGGCAACATGATGTGGAGTTTTAGTGATGAACCTACCTGGAGTCAGTCACCCAAAAGTCTGATCCACTTGTAAGTGAAGGACTGAACCAGCGTGAGCGCGCAGTGAAGCAGATATTGATGTCTCATTACGCTTAATGCTGCGCGCAATAGATTCATTACAAATTGCATCAGGCCTCTGGGAACCAGCGCGGATTTTTGACTGTATGAGACAATGTTGGCAATCTGAATGATTTTGTTTGAGTGTCCCTTATCTAACTCCCAACCTCAGTACACAGGAGGCAGAAATATTACAATTGTTACTACAGTTCTGCTGTGTAATCAGAGAAGCGTGATTCAGTATCAAGGCACTGCTACACAATCACTACTAAAGCACACAAATTTAATAACATAACTGAGTTTTGTTGGGTTGCTCCATTTGGCATATCTGACGGGGATGAAACCGTATGAGACTGTTTCCACTTTCTAGACGGCATTGCACTGCGGATCAGAACAACATACAAGCTAGACCAACTAGTCCAAGGTAGCGTCAAAGGTCAGACACACAAGAAAATACGTACATCAGTTTCTGATTTAATAGTGGTCGTATATTTTTCATTCCATACGTTGGCTGTGACCATGTTTGCGATTGTCCAATACAGGAGAAACAAATCGGACGACAGGATAGTAATTCCGATGCAGGACTCTGTTGGCTGATCTGTTTAGTTCACACTTGTCTCTGCTGTAGGTGAAGTAGACGTCTATTAATCAAGGTTGTGAGTATTCATGGTTGTGCAACGTGGGAGTAATGCTTATTCATTTGAAGACAACTCATAAAAATACGTGTGATATGGTGCAAAAATGAATTTAACTATGCACATTACTCAGTGATGTTCGAGTAGTGTGGCTTAACCCCAAATTACTCACCGCTCCTCGGAGAGTGGTAGAATTTGGGTACAAACCCACCCTTTCTGATGGTTGGGAACAGCGGTGGTGTTGTTCGTAGTTCGGGTTGACGGTTTTGGTATTGACATTTTCGCCGAGCTTGTCATTTAGGTTGCAAACGTTTCATCACCAAGCGAGGTGACATCATCAGCGCCGAAACACTCACGCACGGATGATGTCACCTCGCTTGGTGATGAAACGTTTGCAACCTAAATGCCAGGCTCGGCGAACATATCAGTACCAAAACAAACCCACCCTTTCTTGAGGAACCTGTTCGATACACCGATTGCCGATGTTCGGACGAGTTCAGCTGCAGAACCGACCACACACAGCTGCAGGGGCACATTTCGAATTTCGCGTGGTTCTTCTTGGGAAACAGTGTTCCCATGGTTAATCATCAATTTTGGTTACAAGTATGAAAGGATACCAGAACCTCAGACCATCACTGAAATATTGCTCATTTGGTTCAGTGCGGCCAGTCATTTCGGCCTGATTGGAAGGCCAAGGTCACAGGATTGTCATGGGGAATGGACGAAAACGGCGATGTTCACTGGGCTATGAGAGTGATTTGGCAAACGGACCATTATTCAAACGAGTAAGCGGTCAAGCTTCTGGGTATTAGGAGTCGGCCATCTCTATTGTGACGTTGGTGAAGCAGTGATTATCAGGTCTGTTTTACAGCCAGTAAGGCTGGAGTACAAAGTTCTTTCTAAGAGACGACTCAAATCCTTAACGAGCTGTAAAAGCCTAATCTAGTTCTTCGCCGCAGGAACTAGTTTGAACGTTTTACTCCAAATTTGAAAGTTGAAATCAAATATACAAATGGCGGCAAATCAGTAAAAATCGGAATATCAGGGGTGAAATGAATGACAGCAGTATACAGTTATGAACTCAACCAGAAAGTATAACAAAGCGTTTTAAAGTCACCTGAATTGATAACAACTTACAGTGAGAATTTGTCGCCTACTCCGTGAACACGAGGTGCACGTGAAATGATTTGTTCCAGGTTCAAAGTCAACAGATCAGTTTCAATCCTTTCAAACTTATAGTCGGACAAATTCCTTTCCAGTATTTGCATTGACATTCTTTTTTGGTGTTTCTAGCATGCTGAAAACCAATCTTTAAGTTCACTTTCTCTCACGTCAATACCTTGTTTTTCGCTTACTACGTGCTCATTAACAACATTTTTACTAGTAAAACCCCCTCAAACTGCTCTCACTCTTGTGTGAAAAATTTGGATGGATTTACGAGTGGCACTTTGCATGTTCTGTGCAGGTCATGTGGTAAATCTGTAGTTTGTGAAAACACAAGACAATTTTGTGCTGACTCAGCCAAATTTTTCAAGACGGTGTCCTCAAATTGACCACGAATTCCTGTTTGTGTTTAGTTGTCGACAGGCGTTCGCAGGATAATAAATTGGTATTTTCCTGTGTAGATACAGCAGTTTGATCGTTACATATGCACGTAGTTCTACCTACAGCACTCGACATAACGATTCTTCAAATTCCATACAGAACTAGAAGAGGCAAAGCCAACATATATATTATGCCTCTTACAACTTACCAATAAAGTTATAGCCTCTTCAATTTTGGTCAGTTTTACGCGTTGTCACCCCCAACTATTCGCTTATCTAATTTGCCTGATCCACACCGAGACATTTTCCATTCAAACAAATCCCGGTATAACTACTGCTTGATTGGATGTCAACTTGAGCCAGGTCAAGCAATTTATCTGATATCTTTCTACCAAAGTCTCCGGAATAATTCCCATTCATGATAGTTTTCTTTTGGAGTACGTTTCAAGTTCTGAGTAGTGCCTTCCAGGTTGTAGCTTACAGTCGCCTGTTTTGCAGTTGTAGAGTTAAGACGCGGGTCATCAGGTGTAGTCAGTCTGAGAATCTAACCGGTACCTGACCTATTGACTCACGTGATAGGTATCATCATAGAGTGTATATTTGAAAATGTTAAACAACTCATGGACCCAGCCAGCCAGAAACTGCAAAGCCAACTGTTCAACGGTTTGTCCACCTGGAACATTAGCACTTCTACATGCACTAATGATTACGCTTATCTGTTTTTTTGTCTTCTTCCAATTATGACGTAGGTACACTCAGAGTGGTACTTGTTATAAACCCTCGACTCAATTCACTGGTTCGTCCACGGTATAACAGTGCGGTTGGTAGAAATCGGATTGTCCACCTTGATGATATTTACAGCGGAAAATCTTGGTCCCCAAACATAACACAGCGGTCCCCGTTAATCACACCCAAGACAAAACAAGACAAAAAGCAAATTTGTTCATCTCCAACAAGGTGTGTGGAAAGCAGAAAATTGCAAGGTATTTATAGGATACATAGCAACCTACAAATATTCTCGAATCAGAAAATCGAGGGACAGACATCACAAAAGCAGTTGAGGTCACTAAGCCACCAATGAACATAGCTGAATAAAGGTCGAACAGGTAAAATAATAACGAAGGTTATCTCTAGACTGTTCACGATATGTCCGCCTGTCACGGTTGAGTACAATCGTGTTCTCGAAGAAGGAGGCGGTTTTGGACGGAAAAAAGGATTTTTCTAACAATTCTTACTAGTACGGTGGGGTTACGAATAAAAACGGGTATCTCACATTTAGGTCCGAACAGCGTGAAACAGCTTATATTAACGGGTTTCCTAAGTGATTGAGATTAGCGACCGCTTGCTGCACACAAATAAGGCATGGTTGTGTTCACCAAACTGTTCTCTTTGAGCAAAAGTTGTCCTCACCATTACATTGATAGATTCTGATCATCGTGATCTGCGAGAGTACGCGGATCGGATTCAAGTAGAATGTCTGTCAGTGTTATGATCTTAGTGCAATGCGCCTGTTTGTAATCTCTCACTCAATATGTTCGACTTGGTATAGAGGACTCCGGAGGTGCTGAGTGCCACCAGAGAAACTCCTTGGGTCATCCCAAACTGACGTCCAGTCACGGGCATATGAAAGTTATATAGAGACACCTAGAATAGAAAAGACATTATACGTATTCAAAAAGATGGCAACACAAATGCGATATTACTGTTGTAACTAGACGTTGAATAAACTAAATGGGAGTTTACGCATTCCCGAACAAACGACTGACCAAGTTGGTTATCCGCCCTTTTATCGTAAGTGCCTATTGCGCGCTGGTAGACAAACAGACTAATTGGGGCGAATTAGTGTCGGCTATGACATGATGCGTAGAAGGTCACAGTATTCGACCTACAGTCACTGCTCTCTTACGTACCTACCGTTGCTTCTCGGCTTCCACTGTCCAGATGTGGTGTGAGGAACACCATTCGTCCTTCGACCGATTGGAGTTACAACGAATCTTCTATGAATGCCATCGCTTTGTCCGAATTCACACCATGTTCCAGCAAAAATGGACAACTTAATCCATAGGATTTCACGATGGAAAGGACCGTCTTTCGTTGCAGATTGGCTTTAACTCACATGCAATACAGTATTTGTTGGTTAGAGCAGTAGCAGCTTGGAATATTCGACTAGTCTGGACAGAAAATTTTGACGATGAATGTTTCCACGTCAGCTACCTTGTGATTAACGAGTTGATCGAAAACAGTCTGCTTACTTCTTAGAATTGACCAAACGGCGGCTCACGCATGGACTGAAATACACTCACTTCGCATTGTAGGCATGCTCTTGACTCCTTTGAGGAGCTCATTCCTGTGACATGCTGGAAGCTATACAACGTAACTTCAAGCTACGAGTTAGTGACTCACCAGTCTGTAGTCTACTTACGAATCCATCTCGTAATTCTGGTAGTTGACAACCAGTATGTCGAGCTCAATATACCTGTACCAAGCCGATTTAAACAGAAACTAGACGATTATGTTACAGCTATAGTGTTACGGAGTTCACTTCTGATAAATAATCACACCTTCTGAAGCATTGTACTTTCTGTGTTAGCTGTCTGGTTTTATTAATTAAGAACTAAGCTGGACTCTCTAAGACAGCTCCCTCTTGATGCGGCTGCCCAAAAATATGTCGCATATTTTTAGAATCCATCTCCAATAAATTCGCTTATAATGACTACCCTCTAACATGGTCACTCAGATAAGTTTATGGGAATGCTCGTGAAAAGTAAACTATTTCGCTGGTTGCATATTACAGTTTCACAATCAACTACAATTTCTGAGCATTAAAATGTACGATAACAACAAGCAAAACCTCGTACTATCCTACGGATATGCATTAGTGATGATTTCTAACAGCAATGGAATTTTTCCAACATTAACTGCTTATTCTCAATTGCGGTTTAGTGAAACGTACATGTGAATGCAGAAACTCTTATCCGATATGAGTGCGGATCAACCTGAAGCAAACAGGTCTCCGACTTAGCACTAGTAGGCACGTTTAGTGAATCTGAATGTTTCGACTTGACCAAGGAATCGTACTCCTGAGGTTGTCGATCAGAGCTAGCATGTAGTAACTGTGTTACCCATCGTAGTCGTCAGCCAACCGGAGTATTGCTAACGGCTGAAAGTCAGCGAATCTTCTGATATGATACTTTCATAGAAAGTAGTGCTCACTGATCAATACGGTTTTCTGATGTGGCCAGGGTTGAACTCCAGACCGAGACAAGGAGAGGCACCACTGAAGAGCTCCAACGTAAACAAAACCCTAGTCTAGTGCTTCTTTACGAGAGACACTCACTGGACAGTCTATCTTAATGTGAATGCTGGAAATAATTGTCAGTACTGTCGAACTTAAATCTCCAGAATAATTCTGTCAGATACTTGATGACAAGAGTTATCACACATTACTCAGTGGAATGGGAAATTCTTAAATGAACACAGTGAACTTCGTGTTGTGTTGGAGCAAGTATGTAGCGTATTCACTTTGAGTTCACGTTCCATATATCGAACTTATTTTCATTTCTGTCCAAGACATACAGTTTCACTCAACAACAATACTTCACCCTACGGTGGCTAATTTTGCATCACTAATGCAGTCCCAAAGAAATATGAGTTTGGAAGGCCACTCTCAAACGCTCACAATAGCTAGGTTTTTGCCGCCCGACTTCCTGCAGTCATCAATGCCGCACTATTTTCCCTCGGGTTAGTTACTACTTTCAATGATCGTTTTCGTGGCTGTTGGTTTTATGAAGCCCATTGGTCAGAGTCTCAGCCCGGTCTATTTATGAACAAACAGATAGCACTAGGTATTCAAAACAAGGTTGATTGCACCGGTGCATTGAAGTGGGGTGGAAACAATATTTTACGAGAGTACATGTTCGCACACTTACGAACCGAGCAGAGAAGTAAACGCAAACTGGGCAACACTGAGACACAGCTTTACTCATCAACACGGGAGTGTGCAACCCGATCCCATCGTTCCGATATGTTCCGCCCACCGTTGTCGGTAAGCGTTTTACTGCTGACGCGTGTAATGAGACAGGACTTACTAGATTGTCATATCAACTGTTAGCCATGTGTTAACCGGGCAGTTCCATTCTCTTGTATGGAGATTCCCAGTCCGATGGTTCGTTTGGGATTTCCAAAACGAGGACTGAGCCTTGAGAACATAAAATAATCTTAAAGAGACAACTACATCACTGAACAAAACAAGTGACCGTTTAGTACGAAAAACCTGACATTGCTTCAACTTTCTAATTTTTCTCATGTGATGCAATGTTTGAAGAATTATGGGTAGCTTTCAATTCTATGCTTCAATGTTTCCCGTGGATCGGCTCAACCGAACTCATCTGTAATTCTATGTTGATTCTGTGGGTGAATAGTGCGTTGGTTACGGCGTCGTTTCGTATTCTCTGTCTCATTTCACTAGATTCAACAGCTTTTCCCAAAGAAATGATTCAACCTCTCCCCCTCTTACTTGGCAGCTCCATCTTAAGTCATTTCTCGGGTATGTTTTATGTCATTTCAGATTCAACACATCAAGACGCCGAGTTCTAATGATACCCGGATAGTCTTCATGGGTGTAAGTCATCATCTCACTCGCAAGTGATATTGGTGGAGTGAAACAATATCTGCTCATCCCACCTGCGTTAATCGCAACCAGTTTCGTTTCTCTTTGATAGTGTGGCGTGAGGTCACAGGAAATTTGCTTATTTTCAACTGTTGCTTGATAACACGCGAAAAAATGAATTGTGTGGCTCAGACTTTTGCTTAGATGCTTCTTACCATAACTACAGTAGTGAATGCAACCTTTGGGTGGTGTGTAAAGATGACTGGTGTTAAACTTAGGCTAACATTGTGCTGACCTATTTAGCATTGCGCGAACATTTGACACAAAAAGTAAACGCCATTAACCCAGAGATGTTGTCATTCATGTGATTCAAGCACCTGGAGGGAAAAAGTGGTGGCATCTGTCAAAACGTTTCTTATACAGGTGTGTTACCTCACGATACCCTTGTGTTGCATTAACCTACCATCCAGTTGATAGCATGAAATGAGCAAGGCCTATCATAAAGCCCCAAGTGTATCGTACCTATGATATATGTACCTATGGATTTGCCTTCGGGCATACCATCGGCTGGAACTTTATATTTTTACAGCAACCAGGGACGTCACGATGCACCTTTGTGCAATCGTCACGGATTTAATCAATCAATTTGTAATGTAGGTGGATGGAAAATTACTGTATGTACTAACAATCTGCCGCTTACTTGATTGGGGTTAGCGCCATCAGCCAAGATCACGATGCTTATGTCTGTCTAATCTCGTAGATGAAATCACCGGTAAGATGCAACTTACCACCAAAAACAGTTTGTGTGGCACCCACCGTTGGTTTAACTGAAGGTAAGCTCACAGTATGACATATTAAGTGTTAAATGGTGATCTCCGTGACCGTACTTAGTTGGAAGCAGAATACATCACCGTTTTCCTTGACTGCAGGGTAGCCACAAGAAACAAAGATATTTGGCCTGAATGTAGCCGGAACGGTATTAGACATGAGCGAATCTTTCCAGGATTGAAGTACCTCAACCATCGGACTGATCCGGCAGCTTACACTGGGTTCTTTTGTGACGTAGTGTACTGTCAAACTTCGGTTGGAATTACTTACTGAGCTTCTGAGATCAAGTTTATTTAACCGTGGTTGCCCCCTTTGGTACTTGGATCTACAATGGCAGTGCTATGCTGCAGATTAACGACTCGTTTGCACTCTATGGCAACTTTCTGCAGCGTGAGTTTTGTTCAATGATGCATAGAACCCAGATAAACCTAAAACATTTGAACTGACCAGCTGTCCTGTTTCGAGTTCGGATCACACTTACTTCCCTCCCCAACCCCAGCATAGGCAACAAAATAGCGTATATCGCGATTCGTCAGCTTGATACATTGATATCTGGTGCTGAAGACGAGAGACTGGCCACTGAAACTTTGTATGAGATTTGTCACAGTTTCACCGAAAGTGAACTACTGGGGATATTTCAGTAAACCGAAATTGCATAACTCTGGTTCTCGGTTGGTTCTAACCTACTGTTTAATGATTGCAAATTCTGCTTTAACCGATCACTTAAAATCTTGTCCTTAAACTTCACACTCAAAGTGCACATTTCGAACTCAAATCCAGATATATTCGTTTGCAAAAGTATCCGCTGAAGGTAACGTTTAGTTTGTTGGATCCGTTAACATGAGCTGACTCGTGATTTCATGGGACACTGATACGATCAGCTTCCACTGCCATTCTATCGTTCTACCATCCGACGATAATTTGTTATAACCTGTAAGTACCCAGGATAAAAAAACGAATCATCCCGTTCTACTATAGTGGAGAAGAGTTGGAGGATTACTTACAACAGAACAAAGCCTACTATACGGCAGGTTTCACGTTTATAGGAAAGCTAATGAATTCAATCATCGGTCACCAACGACCAGTGGGCTACGGTGGTTGCATGATGCAAACCAATCAGATTTCAGCAGCTAGAATAATGTCTGATTTTGTGAGGCAAACATTGCAATCCCATCAACTCTCTTCTGAGCTTCTGCTGTCGCATTTTTAACAGGTATTCCGTGAATTCGAGAGATTAATCAGAATGTAGTATCAGAAATGCATTCACCTCGTATGCGAACTCATTTGCACGATAGACCAATCATTTCATTCCTCTCCGAGACTTTTCCTAACCACAACCTAGATGAGTGGCCATGCACTTCGTTAGTTTCGAATAGTTTACTTACACACATGAAAGTGAAGCGACTAAAGCTTCCAGAAGTTACCTGCACGTAGTCCGGTACCCCGAAGTCTTGGTTTATAAGTTCGGATATGGGTGTACAAATGAAGCATACCACCAACGTGCTTCGTTAAATATAGTAAGTTTAAATAGAAATGATCTGGTCGCTATAGAGCTTTTGGTATTCGGTTGAGAGCCTTGTTTTACCGTTTTCTTAGTGTTGACTGTTCATTGAAGAGTTGTGCTTACACACTGAGTAACGTACACATGATTTCAACAGTGAGAAGAGGTACCAATTAGGTTTCAGAACTGTGTGGAACACACTATAAAACAAAACCAAGCGTACTGCCAGGCAGTATCTAACTTATGACGTATCTAATCATCATACGGAAAACCAGCTAAGTCAACCAACTATCAAGAATGACCAATAGAATACCCAGATTGCAGGCTCATGAACCAGTCATTTGTCATTAAGTCGACTGATGGTTGATTCCATCAGTTCGATATTGCTGCCCAGCGCACTGCCTTGGACTATTCGTTTTTCAAAATTTCATGAACTTGATGTAGGAGGCTACACTAAGTAAGTTTGTTTATACCAACATGTCCAGACAGTCTGTCATTAAAGTTTTCACAGCATTTTATTTGACGGTGTATAGTGGACCGGTGACCATCGGGATGACACAAAGGAAAGAGAAGCGCAAGTCAAAGAGGAAATGGTCGAGAAAGAATGTCCTCGAACACAGGTACCAAAGCAGACGACGCTTGACTCTACTGGTATTCCTGAGAAAATGACAATCCAAAGTTACACCTCATTTTCTTTTTGTAAATTATCACTGGAATTCTCAGGTGGAATGTCAGGGGAACAACAAACTGGTGATAAGTATGTGATTACTAATGGTAAACAGTCTATATAGAGGTAACAATTAGAACTGATGCTCCCTCCGTATTGTTTCAATAGCAATACAAATTATTCATAACCGCTTATTAAACCTTCTCCAAATTACCTTTTCCCTGTAGCGACCACTTGGAGGGCGTTTGCTATTTAGAGGCTCTATTGTATTATCGTAGGTCGGAAAGACGTAAGCCTAATCAGCCTCAATTGCATTGTTAACTTGAGAAGTAAAAAGCCCTCTCCATAAATAGGCGTTCGATAACCCCACTCCAGGTGTTGCCTGGAGTTTACACGACTCATCATGTGTCCGACCTGAGTCACGTTCACACTTTTCTTAGTCTTCTAACACAGTGGCATCCGTCGTTAGTGCCCGCGCTGCTCTGATCCAACTGATCGCCGCACCCACACTTGACCGGTCAGCACAGCGAATCGGGGTGGCCATAGCCGCACTCCCAAGACCGATGGCGTTGAGTCACCCGGCCCAATCCGAGCTCACACTCCGTGTTAGCTAGCACAACTATTCGTCAGCACTGTCGCAGTGCCCGTTGACTCATCTGACTCTGAAATAGGGAGGTTTGATATCAGGCCTGGAACGGTGACCGTAGCCGATTAGGATTTCTTGTTTCCAATATCCGCCCCATTGAGACGTTTTGCTTAGGCCATCTTGTCCGTAGGACTGAAGTGTCGGATGCTACTGAGGTAATAATGAAGTGGTACTCTTTTGTGAACTCCGGTAAAGTATATTCACGTATGAACCTTGTTACACTCACGTCAAGACCTTGCCGACTAAGGCGTGCCAACTGAATCAGTGGAGTTCACGCCACTGAGCTTCACACATCTTTAGTCCTCAAAGTGATGGGACAAAATTGACTAGATTGAATCAACTTGAAGCGGACAAAAACGGTTGCAGAATGGGTAGAGCACGTTCAAAGTAGAACCGCAGTGAGTAGATGATGAGCCACAGAGAAAATTGCACGTTCTTAGAAGACCGACTAAGCCCCCTGCTACTGTTTGATCAGTCGCAGAGGGAATTCATATGGCCAAGACAGTTTAGCTAGATTTACCGATCAAACCATGGTTTACAAGATCCGGTCAATCACCAAGCTGAACGGAACGAAAGAACAGCGATTCAAGCCTATGGGAGTTGAGTAAGATGGTGAACCACCCAACGAAATTGAAGCTTATGACAAAGGCTCTCAGTTCGACAGAGTTTCTTTTTTACACGAAACCACTAGGTTTTCACGAGCCGGTTTCGTTTCTGGAGCAGAAAATATGGTCTAATTTCGGTTACGTCAATTTTCTAGGCACTTGGGGTAGAGTCCTAAAGTAGTTGCCAATGAGGTACAGTCTCAGAAGTTGAAATGGATGCATTTAAACAGAGTATGCAAATTATATTCACTGATTATGACCTGAAGAACGTCCCCAATGTTAACGGGACTGTCTCTTCTATAAGACCGTGCCTCATAAGATCATTAGGACGGAAAGATCGGGAGCAAAGGGTTGGAAATTCTCCCAGCAGCGCACAATTTTCACCTGGTAAGCTGAAGTATTTTTTGCGAGTGGTTAACACCTGGCATACGTTGGCTAGATTTGCTTGACTTACTGGCAGAGCTGTTCCACAGTGCCTCTCTGTGATTTATTTAAGCAAACGTTTTGTTTAGTTCCCAACGGACTTTACCGGAATAATTCGGTTTACAAACCAGGTAGTAAGTTAAGGATTCAAATGCAATTTTTGAAAACTGTTTTGAAAGAAGCCGAGACGGATTGAGGGATATAAGCAACGCAAACTAGTTGTTTCATGTCGTAATTCTCGTTTAACCGAAAGTACTGAATCTTGGCTTCTTGCTTCCAGTGAATCGGGTTTGGGGGGTCAAATACAACCTCAAAAATCACGTTTTCCGAATCGATGTATTTCGCTATTACCTATGCTGAACAAGAGTAGAAGGTTAACCTACAGACACATGGTGATTCAATAAGTCGTTTTTATTTTCTATCGCTGTGTTGTTATTTCACTCATGTTTATTGATCGGTAGCAATGGGTTTTGCTTTTATATAAATTGAACATCACCCATAATTGGCCGCAACTGACACATCCCTATAGACGTTTCAATCAGGTCCTTTCGAAATAAAACACTGTACACGAATTTTGTTCCTGTCTGAGCCCGTCAGTACTGTGAATCTTTGAAGCGTGCGGGACTAGAACTCCGGGCCAGCTTTCATGAGGTAGCCATGTCAACCACTGCGCCATCGAATCTACATTAGGCACGATTGAATAATCATATGCAAACGTTCAGTCACAGTATTGAACAAGGTAATGATTTCGGTTATTTGAACTTACAAAGGAGACCTAATCACGGAGTCACCGATCAGATTGAACGGGATAATTAGTTTGTCTTCTCTCACAGCGGCTCACGAACAGATGTGGCTGAGCATTTACACATGGTCATTTAGTCGTGCCTAATTTGAGATCAGTAGCGCAGTGATCGACACAGTTATCTCGTGAAAGCGTGGCCGGAGTCCTAGTCCTTTTCAATTAAGGCTGACTAGAAGTCCAATGGTAGTGCAAAAATTGTGATTAATTATATTCCTTAATCATTTCTGATCATTATAAACGAGGCGAATTTATGCATTTCCGATGTTCACGACAACGGATTTTTCAGAGGTCACAAATCGCTGTAGCACATATTTCAGTGAGGTTTTTATGGTTGTGGCTATCGGTTGAAACAGTAAGAACGAATTATCGCGAGATAATTTGACAATTTCCAACTGATCAGCTTACGCACTGCTAGCAAAATGTAATTCGTATTGTCAGTCATCTCTCAGAAAGGTTGTGTGCGTTAACCGACTGTCATTTAACTTCGTTCTGCCAATAAATGATTTTTCAGAGAACCCGGTTGATGCCCAAAAGACTTGAATCCCAGGTCGTTAGATGGCTTGCACAGCTTGCGTACAACATACTCTGTGTTCACTGGACTGATTGACAGATCACTCATCTGTGAAATGGTTGAAGTATTTGCAATCTTACTGTCAGACTGTGTGAACAGCTGAACGTTCACAGCGTATATATTTTGTAGATCACAAACTTCAACCCCGAAAACAGCAATTTTCTCGCGTACACAGCACATTCGATTACATCATTTTATTAGTGAGTTAATGAGGACAATTATAAATGTATAATGCCAGAAGTGTACAGTTTCTCAAGTTTCCGATATGCACCACCAGATAAAATAGCAATACTGCGCCACTGAGTTTAAATGTTAACCCATATTTGTCTGTAGATAATGTTCCAGTTGGTAGATCACCTCCAGAAAAGACAGTTACCGTCTCGTCGACTGTAATCGAGGTCCGTAACTTGAAGTGACACAAACCATTAATTTATTGGGCAATACTTTGATTAGTGGTGGGTGTTGTATCTGTATTCGAGCCCCATCCACTACAGTAGAAGCGCACAGTATGTTGTCGCATTTACAGGCATTCCGGTCATGAGTCGTTGAAGCCTCGACCAATCAGAACGCAGTTCGAGCCTTGGCACGAGTGTGGGGCACACGGGCGGCCTTGACGCGTATACAACGATGAGTCAGAGTGATATGTGAAGATATGCACTACTGACGAGCTCTTACATGAGTCAAAGTTGAGTAAGGTGCTTCTTTTTGACATGGGCTGACTGAAACGTCGATGGGAACGAGACAGTCGAGCCCGACTGTGAATGGGGTTTTAGTTATATATTTAAACAGAATCCTCTACAACGTACCGGCAGTTAAAACGAAAGCGATTGTTGATGGCTTTTCTAATGAGTATCTACTCCGACGTATACCCTTGAAAAAAGCATTTTCCCAATTATTTCGTGAATATCATGGATAATGAAAAATGAGGTCATCAGAACTGCTGACTAAGAATTCCTGAATAAGAGACTATAATTCACATCGCGCTGGTGAGAACGCCATTAATTACACCATTGTGAATAGGGCGGTGTATCGAACAAAATAAGATTTCCATTTGCCCCAATATACTCCAGAGACGATTATTGTGATTTTAGACAAGCTGCCACTGACAGGATAATAATAGCTTGAATATGGCACTCACAGATCGTCGTTCATGGTCAGTAAAACTACTTCTATAGTTTCGTCTGTAATTGTTTGTGCAGAGTTTTCGCTAGTTACTCGGAAGAAAGTCATGCTAACAAGAGGAAAAACAACAAATCATTCTGCATGCAAATGCAAACAGTGTCATTTGTGAGAACCATGTTCTTTTCCTGTCAGATTCCATTCAATTGCCTCAGTCAATTGTGCTTGCTTATTCTGAATCGACACGCTTCATTTAGCTAAGAGATATTAGATGTGGTAGATTGCTTTTATGCACCTCTAATAGTTGACTTCACTGGGATACTTCAGGATAACTGAGAGGATGCCAATCACAGCACAGACTGTCTTCAACACTTGCTCACTGCTTTGGTGGGCAATCGTAAGATTAATTAGCACATGATTAAACTCCAGGACTGTGAAAATAAATTCTAGGATGAACAATTCGGTTACTGAGGCAATGGTGTACGCGTCCCAATCTTTTACGTGTATGGGGTTAGTTATGTTTGAGCCGTCATGTGACTGCGTAACACACAAGCAGGATGTTTGGGAGAAATAAATGCCGACTGCACATGAATCAGTATGATGTATTTAAAAAAGTGCCTTCATGTGCTCCAAATCAAGCAGGCATCTCGCGAGTTATGAATGTCTGTAGACCGAATACTCCTGAAAGTGTCATTGACAGCTCTTGTTCTTAAATTATACCAAAATAAATTCTGACTTCTCTGCCATTTTAGATTTGCATTTACTATACCGGAGAACGCCTTGTTATGCATGCCATGATAATTTTTTTAGGAGATTATCTGACTTGCCTCCTTTTTATTAAAATATTGAAGACCACTAGTAGATAATTTAAAGCAGCAACCCGTAGAAAGTTAGAAAACCTCTAGTTGTCAAAGTTCAAGACTTACATTGGGCTGGAATTAATGACAGTAACGGAATATTTGGACGTAGTAAGCAATCTACAAACTGAGTTACGAAGCAACATTCAGACAATCAAGCCTATGGTTCATTTGGTGGATTCCACGTGAGATATTGAGATGAATGAGTGATTGGGTCCGAGTGTGGAATTTCTGGACATCCAGTGTGGTTTAGTAGATCAACTGTTAGAACACCTTCTAAGTCTGTTTTTGTCGCTGGTTCGAATTCAGTCTGAGTCCGGAATTTTTACAACTGGGTCTCTTTATGCTGACGAGTCTGCGAAACTACTGATAAGTGGTACAAGTGTAGTAGTCAACGATATTAGTCTGTTATCTGTGTAATCCTACTGTGTTGGTAATATCCATTGGAGGATGGCTTACATAATGTGGGTCGCATAATAGCTGAGATTATTCCAAACAAACGTGGGAACATATTAAGTCACACTTAAGTACTGAACAGCAAGTCTTGAATAACACCAGCGCTACTCACGTACAGTATGAATGTGTGCTCGTCACCGGTCGTTGATTTTTGGACTGGGTAATTACCCGCTAGCACGTCCTTAATCGTATTCCTTGGACAACCGATACGATTAGGTGAGCTAAATTTAGCCTTATCAGCTTCAGAGTCTCAGGGATATACTCCCGCATAAGGAAGATTGTGATTGCGGTAAACCGATATATTGTTGTTTAAAGTTTCACGAGCCGGCGAACTTCTATAATGACTAACGCTTCGGTTGAAGATGACGAGTACATGGTTAGTCTTTGAAGCGTCCAACAGAGGAAGAATTCGGAAGCATTTATCGACAACCGCCCGTCAATGGTGACCCACGAGATGACAAGGAGGCGGTTATCATTTTCAAGCTCACCGTTGAAGTTGATCCGAAAAAAAACTTGTACGAACAAAAGGGAGAATGATAGTTATTTGCCTTGCAAACTACCAAGACATCCCTTTGGAGCTCAAACAGAGGAGATTCAACGAAGTGCTTTCGTACATGTAATCACAAACATATCAACCGATGCAGGTCATTTAGACAGTGCACATCTTACAAGTGAAAATGGAGAGGCGTACTGTCTAAAATGTGATTTGTGGTCAAACAACACCACAATGATTTGCACGTAAAGAATTAAAGGTGAACTCCACTTCTACCGAAAACTCGGTTACGGCCACATCCTGACCGTGATGACATTCTTGCTTTCGACCACCCCAGAGTTTCACTTAGGACAGCTGAACACAATCCATGAACAACGAATTCCGGTATGGTGAAATTCCGCACGTAAGACAACCAATCTATGAAAGGATTGAATTTCAACTCGAATAGGACCCTTTCTAAAGTTGGTGTTATAGAGTACGTATACTGTGGTGTGGCGCACACCTGTACACGTTTAACGTGAAGCCTAGTATTTACCAAATACCGATTCCGTAACAGTTCACCTGTTGATTGATATTTTGATAAGAAAATCATTGTATTTGACACGGCAGCTTCCGTTACTAGAGGAATTCGTGTTACAGAACAGAGAGCAAAACTGGCTTGGCAACACGGTAGCAGGCTGTGTTATCATTTAGCACATTTGCGAAAAAGAGTGCGTTAAGTACTGGAGGAACATAGTGCATACAGGAGCCGCTTATTCGGATGCTGACGACACGCTCCTTCAGTGGTTCAAGCAAGTCTGCAGTACGTTGTCGCAGATAAGCGAACCATTGTTGTCTGTATTTGTTGGGGCCCTTGCCGTTCAGTTTGGTTTTGTTCTTTTATTAATGGACTGTGATCAAAACGAGCCTTCGAGGGCGAGTAACAGTAACATCCCCGTCCGTTGTTTAAAGTCTTAGATACGCCATACTGAAGTAAAAAGTGATCCTCCACGAAAGAAAAACACTGCTTCCTCGTCGTAGCTGGATAAATCGTTAATCGCACATTCGAGGCCTATGTGATCGATATTGAGAAGTGAGTACACGTGTGTGAAACTGAGAGCCATGTCCCATTTCATGTTACACGATAATAGCCAATCATGGGCGCTTGGTTGTCCCAGAGTGTACGTGTTGAATGTGTATCATTCATCTTCACCGAAGTAATCATCCTCATTGGTTTTATACCAGTCGTGAACACCTGCACGTTTTGTCACCTGAAGCTAGTGTACTGTTTGCTGGATGACTGAAGTTGGCAGTTAGACGATGGTTGGGAACAGTGGTGATGTTGTTCGTAATTTGGGTTGATGGGTTTGGTATTGGTATGTTCGCCGAGCTTGGTATTTAGGTTGCAAACGTTTCAGTACCAAGTGCTTAAGTGTTTCAGCGCATAGTTTTGAGCCTGGAGTTTGGTGAAGTTCGATGGATGCCTGCTCTTATATAGCAGACTGGGTAGACTTTCTGACCTGAATTCTGGTTGGTCGCTTTTCGTTGTGTTTCACCTTTGACCTAACCCACCATTGGTTGGTTTTGTTGTTCTTCAGCTTTGACCTGATGTCCGATTGGTTATTCCCTGGAGTACTTGGGCTGGGGCCTGATTGGTTACTCCCTTGAATAGGATTGGTTGTGAATTGACTCAGTGTATTATAGGACATTATTGAGAAAACGTAAATTTTATAATAAAAACATATTAATTCGGTTAAACGACAGCGTCCAGTGAGGTGAATTTATCAGAAGGTATCAGTTCTCTGAGCGGAGAGGTGGCAGAAAACTGGTTTCCAATTTACCAAAGATAACAGAAAATCGTGCTCCACAGGTACTGAATTCGACTCACAAATTGAAGCTTCAAATTGGCACAAATTAGGTGAAAATAGTAAGTATGCAAAACTCACGTATGGTGGTTGTTCATCTAGTTGAAGGCGAGAATTTTACTCGCTTGAACTGTGTTGCTTCAGAAGAGACGCAAACACCATCAAACTTCAGGCAACATAAAATATCTCCCCTTACAGCAACCACATTGAGAGAACGCAAATATCGATTGCTATAAATGAAATTGAAGCAACGAGATCACACAATTACCGTTCATAGTAAAAAATCTACCTTTGAACAATCCTACTTCTGTAGAATTCAAGTCATCACTTAAGAACTGGTTACATTCCTCATGAGGAGGTCATGATTGGCATTACAGTGCATACATTTAGACTCCTCACTGAAAAAGTCAGAAATTGTTTCTAGTGATAAAAGCAAACAACGTGAAAAAAATTGGTGAAACAATGATTATGGTCGCTCGACTACATCACAACGTTCCATCTTCCAAAAATCGAAAGCCCTTCTTTGTCCTATCTAAACTAATTTAGCACAGCAAATGTGCCTATGGAACAACGTGCTGTGGCCTCACGGAAGAGAATTAGAGTGAGAGAACACTTTTAGAAATATTTTTAATGTACCTCAGACCGTGTCTCCGGGGACCACGCGACGTTTGCTAGATATTGGATACACATTTCCGTTAAACTCATTTTATCTGCTCAAGTGGAAGAGATACGGCCGTTTTTACTGAGTTTCAATGAAATTACTTTAAGCTGGAAATGTAACCCATTGTTGTGTTTCTGATTAGCAGTAAAGAATTTTGACTGATATAAGTTGAACATCACTCAGAAATGGTATCAGCTTACACATTCTCATAAGTGTTTCAGCCAGTCCTTTTCGAAAATAAGCACTAAACAAGAGTTTCGACTTTGTTTGAACCTCGGCTGGGATGTCAACAACCTGAATGAGACCCACTAGCAACACATATCCAAGTGTCTGCGCATGATAAATCAGTCGCGCAGCGGTCAACACGGTTGCCTCATGAAAGCCTACTCGGAGTTCAGTTCCCGGTCATATCAAGTACGTACTTACTACCGACCAGGTTGCACAAGAGTGCGAAGTGGAATTAGTGCAAACACTTTTGAGTATGAAAGCCGCGATCACTCGTGGATGATGTTCAACTTATATTGACTAGTATTATGCATTCAGAAAGGGTCCGCTGTAGTGCTGTGCTTGCCCTGATACCTTCTCACCTTGTTCATTTTCCGGTCGGTGGATGCTTACGTATTGAACTCGTATAAAATGAACATGACACACAACGAATCGCAAATGTCACATTCCCATAGACTTTCCAGTCGGGCCCTTTCGAAAACAAGTACTAAACTCGAGATTCACACTTGTTAGAGCTCATCAGTAGTGTACACCCTTGCCACGACCAGGACTAGAATAACTTAATGATTTCTGTGATTTCAGCCTGATCGATGAGTCATCGATAGCAGTTAACAAGACAGTAATTGTGCTCCTCTCACAAGCGAACGTGGTTGAGCGTTCACGTATGCTGAGTCAGCCGTGGCTAATGTGAGGTCAGTGACATAGTGGTCAACAGGGTTGCCTCATGAACGCATGGCGGGAGTTTTAGTCCAGGCCATGGCAAGGATCTAAACTACGACGAGCTCTAACAAGAACCAATCCTGAGTACAGTGCTTCTTTTCGAGAGAAGCCGACTGGAAAATCTGTGGGAATGCGACAACTGCGACCGATTATGGGTTATGTTCAACTTATACAAAAAAACCACAATCCACCACTACTCACCAGTAGTTGGTGTCATCATAAATCATTTTTCTGTAACTGATGTCTTTAGCAGCAAGACGATCGAAGTAAGTACTGTACAATTCGTGACCACGACCAATAGTTCACCGCTAGTTTTGTTTTTGTTCAATACCTTAACTCATACCTGATGGTATTTTATGTCGTCAGAGTGTTCAGAGTCGCATGGGATGTCGAAGCAAAATGACCAGATTTGCCCGACCTAAGTCACATACACTCAATGGACTGAAATATTGTTGAAGAATAGCAGAAGAATGAAACAACTATTATCAACACTCTCTCGTCGAGTTATTGCCATGTTTTGTTTATGCTCAAAACACATGGAAGTTGATGACACAGTATTAGTTAGGTGAGTTAGTTCGGGAAAATAAAACAGCTATTTCTACCTGTACGGAATATAGTTATGTAATTAAATTGTCTCAAGTGTCTTCGGAATTGGTTGGCGAAAATGTTGGTGACCATTTTAATGCAATCCACTGGGTCATTATCACCCAAGCGAAAAAATATTGTGTCAATAACTGATTTTCATAAGAAAAACCTACTCAAATCTTTGTGAGATACTGTCACATAATCCGTTAAAACAAACATGCAATCAGGTGATTGGGCCCACGGGTTCAACATGCCATGGGACCTTGGAATAAGCTAACTTCCTTGTCTAGGTTGAACCCTAATGGAGTACAACCTAGGTCACGTTTTCTATGACGTATTCTCAATTTATTAACCACAGCTATTGATGAAAAACAATTATATTTGCTCCAACCATACAGTTTGTTTATTCTTGACATGCAAAACCGTACAAAGAAGTTAGATGAAATATGTGAATACAAAAATTACACACACCTTCAGGGAAAGGTCAGAACTCGTGTTCGGTTTTGTCCACCTACAGTCGACGGGCAAATATAGTTGAGTGACACAGGGGCGGTGGATATCTCAACCATAGAAGCTAGTCACTGTTGCCTGTGTTCTACTCCCAGTTTCTTATACTGATTGTGCCATCACAAAGTTTTGTCCGATGCTGGCTGCTGTGCAAAAACAAACAGGAATGATACACCTTTCCCACGAGTTAATTTGATGTCATTGCTGGCCGTGGATTTTTGCGAATCGCACGGGAATTTTTTTATATAAATTGGACATCGAGCATAATCGATCGCAACGGTCGCACTCATGGATATTCCAGCCAACCTTTCTTGAAATGGAGTACCACACTAAGTTCCGCTTTGGTTTCAGCCAGTCAGTGGTGCATATCCTTGCCGCGGCCCGGGTTAGAACTCTGACCATGTATTTAGGAGGCAACCCTGTTGATCACCGCACCACTACCATATTAGGCACGACTGGATTATTGTTGCTGAACCCTCAGTCATAATCAACTGCGAGTACTTCTGGGGCTGCTACATGAGGGCATGGTTGGAGTCTTAGTTCAGGCCGTGATGAGGGCATGAAATAATGACGAGCTCAAACAACAGCCAAACTCTAAGCCTTTTCCAACACTAGTTTCTATTCTATGTATAGGAGTTTATCTTTCGTGCAAAAGCCTTTCGTTTTGGAGCAGCAGAATTTCTCCACTGTATTTTCAGACTATGAAATTGGTTTATTATTGGTCTAGTGCAGTTATGTTTTCCGACCTTTTCAATTCCGACTGCACGCATTGGCTGCTACGATTGGGCGATGTCCGAGAGAACACTTGAGTTATCAAAGCCGGCATGTGGTCCAATCGGGTCATAGAGTCCAGCCTATGGGGAGCAGAGAGCACGAACCAATGAATGTCTTCAATCATCCTGTGACCTACAACACGGGTGCAGTCAAGTGGCCTCGTAAACATGTTCTAGTATTCCAAAATCAGTTATGAATAACAGGCGCCAATATAGCCGCATCAGTCTCGATACGCGCAGGCGCATTATTGAAGCTTTCGAAAGAGGCGATGATTGGCGCATGACAGCTCGCCTAAATGGAGTCAATTGCAAGATCGCGTACAAGTGGCTCCATGTCGATTGCATCAGTTACGAAGCACAACTCCACAGAGGACACCTAAGTAAGATTTTGAATCAGTCGGAAATCGACATGATACTGAAATGGATCACCATTAGTCCAACACTGACTCTCGCATACATGATATATCGTCATATTGTGCTTGTTCGTTTGTATCTACACGTGATTATTCATAAAATGATGTTCGACACTAAAAACGGACGAACAAACTAGTTCCAGGTTTTGGTGTCACTCTGACTAAATGCCTAAACTGTAATGTCGGGTACATTATTTTGACCTTGGTGTGACTGACGCTACGGCCTATGAGGGCTGAACAGATAAGTTAGTAGCTAATGAGAGCGCTTGTGAAGTCCAGAGAATTCCACGACCACGCCAATCGCGAAGGTCACTTACACTTGTACTCAGTTAGGCCTTTTATTAAAACACTAGTTTCGAGGGATTGGGGACTTCCCTGACAAAAATTGTGCAAAGTATGCTAGTGTGTTCGAGAGGTGATAAGCGCCATTACCTTACGTGGAATCCGCCGTTGCATTTTGTAATAAGAGTGGACTTCTAGAACTGTCAGAAACGACTCGTCTACACTGTTTGAACTGTTTGTTTTGGTTGTCACCTCGTTGAACACCTGTTGCGTTGTTATTGCTAATAACAGATAAGGGAATAACAGTCAGTGAAACGGCGTATGACGGAAAGGCAGCCTACGGTAACGAACAACGGACTACAGAATCTGCAATAGTTCGAAACTTCCCGGTCAACCCAACCACCCGGGGCTAACACATGAAGACAGAGAAGACTGGCCTCCGGACAGAACTCTTCTGTCACTCAACAGAAGGCCTCACGGTCACAGACCAGATCATATAGGGTTTGTGACTAATCAGTAGATTATATCAAAGGTGGACCAATGATGAGCCGAACAGTACGGTGATGCGCGTAGGCGGGATTTGGGCATGTGAGCATGGGGGCGGGTAGATAGGATGCCAGAGAATTGGCACAAGTGTTGAAAGGCGAAGTGGCGCATGGCCGCGCCAACTATGTAGCTCATTCGGCCGTGTACTTTGTTGATCTTTGTCACGGTATTTTCGGCGAACTGGTGACATCCGCGGCACATGATCCGAGTCGTTTGATGTTTGCCGAAGGCACGGTGGTCAATTGTGCTAAACATCATTTTTGCTTCCTACATCTGTTTGTTAACCTTAGGTTCGTTAGAAATAAATGACGTAAAAATCAAAAGTTTTGCGGTTTACTCTCATCTAATGGGGGTATCTTTCTGTCAGCAGTGAGTGCTGAATTGGATTAAATAACACTAAGACTCAAGGTTTGCATTATCCGTAGGGGAAATCAGTAAAACAAAGGACGTTACGTTTGCTTCAAAGATTATATAGATTATGAGAAGATTGGACCAACAGTTACTATTAAATCTGAACCAGCATATTCGGGTTTGTCAGTTGAGCGACGCACAATCGTTGACCACAGTAATACCGCAACTCGGTAGTCGACTGAACTGGGTTAAGGTGTTATACTACACAGAGAAAAGCGTTATGAGATTTGTCAGGCCTCATCTAACTGCCGCAGGCCCGGTCCAGAAGAAAGTTTGGCTGCTACCAAGTACGTGAAGATTAATGACAGAGGAAGTGTACAAACAAGACAATCACATTTGCTGTCACACGACTTGATACGAATAACAAGGAATTCAGGCGGCCGGACATCTGAACGGATCCCAAACAGCTGAACGATCGAATGGTCAGAAAACTTCATCTACACAATGCAAGATACTCGTTCGTTATGTTCTTATCATACTAGTAAGTGTTTCTCATTTAAAAGAGGCATTGTAACTGCGTCTATCCGTAGAGCCAGTGCAGAAACTACCCGTTGAGAAACATTCACAATACATGCATAATATCTCGATGTGAGGCTTGTGCGTTTGTAATCACACAGTTATTCAAGAAAGAGCGTTCTACACTAAAAACTGGTCAATATACGACAAGAGAACCAGAGACCTGAAGCTCATTCCGGGAATTGTTGGGATACACTGTGATTGGCTGCAATGCTACACCCACCCAATAAGACTATTACACAGACACCGGTGAACGGTACCCCTATTCATTAGAAATTCGGACAAGACAGCTTTTGTGAAGCATGTGCTTCACAATTTTGCACATCTGTTTCAGATTATTCAGACGCTCATTATTCGATGAAGTGACGACAGAACTAGTTAAGAAATTCGCATCTTCCACCCAACAAAACCATTCGTAAGCATGAATAAGAAAATCTGTTACATGGTGTTAACCCGGAATAGGGTTTTCGTCATTCCCGTGTAGATTTGACATTTACGGCAATACTCTAATGTCGTTGTCTTCCATTGACTGCACACGGAATCGTTCCGTGTGCCAGACAAAATGGGCACGCTGTTTCCTCGTGAAATCCTTCACAGCAGAATGGACTACATGTTCCAGAATACGTATGCGGCATTCCTGCTAGCTCAGTAGTTGATCAGGATCACCACTTATCAACGCATCACAATGGACCAGCAATTGCTGTTTGACTCTCGTCTTCCCGTCACGGTGAGACTGCACCTTGACGTGGTGTGACGGCTT
>QNGE01000497.1:210101-271803 GCA_008508345.1 Paragonimus westermani | reverse complement strand
GTCGCAATCCAATTGGTGGACTTTCAGATAACTACAATTGTGACTCAACTGGAAACCAAAAATGGGTTCCATTCAGCTGTAGTGGAGTTGGTGACGAATAAACCTTCTGTCAAGTAAACGGAGAATCCTGTTTGATATGGCTCCCGTTCACCGTTTCTTTATTATCTATTTAAAATGCTCATGGACTATTGCTTAGGGCGTGCCCAATAAGTTGAGTGAGCTAAAAGAACTCTCTTCGGAGCTACTCCTGGTCGCTATTACTGAAACCTGGCTCTTTGAGTATCATTTAGGCTCTGAACTGGAAATCAGAAACATGTTTCCATTTCATGCCAATACAACTTCTGGTGAAGTTAGTGGTACAGCTCATTATGTTCCAATCTCACTTAGCGCTACTCACTTTACAGATCATGTATTGATTGAAATACCACAGTCCATCTGGTGCTCCGCAAGAATGACTAATTCTGACAATTGGTCAGTTGATGTACTCTATCGCCCTCCGTCCTCCGTCTTTCTTTATCAGCACCGGGTTTAAAAAACGACCTCACTAGGATGTTCCCATATGCTCGTGATGAGAGACAATGACTTATTTGATACATACGTAGGCTACGAGAAATTGACAGTTTGTAGATCATCTAAATCTAATTTCCTTTGGCCTAATCAATCGCATTTGCGATTATACACAGTGTCTAACATGTCAAGCCCCATCTTGGATGGATTACATTCTTACTAATGAAGACTTGATGGTCGATAATCATGGCCTTTTCCGTTACCTGCCTTCTAATCGTTGAGCAAAAGCGGGTGTTCCCCAGCTGATGAATCCGTCAGAACTCTCTAGAACCGACGATGAACCTGCCAATGTGCTTACTGACTGTTACGAAAGCATCCTTACATAATGTTCTCTATCGACGAATGCTCTCAACCGATGTCCTTTCTAATGGTATATGCAGAGTGGACACATCTCTGCTGGCCGTGCTAGCCAGGCTGCGTGACCCTAAGCATAACTCCCCTGGATCGGATGGAATTCCTTCGCTTGTTTTGCTTGAAGACACCAAACAGTTGCTGATCCCTTCAGCATTCTGTTCACCAATACGCTTGAACAGTTTTAAGTTCTCACGAGTTGGAAGCCAACAAACCTACCCCATACGCGTGTCTTTGCTATCCCGCTGATATCTCATCAGCAATATATTAGGCTGACGGGATAATGCCACCCGAGTATGTGAAAATGTCCACAGTACAACACGAATTACTTGTAATGAAGAAAATATGAATGGGAATGCCACAGTCTTGAAGCAGCACGTTACACCTTGAGGGTGCGAAACACATTCCACACAAACCAGACATTTCACACATCGTGTTCAGCATGGTCTTCATGTCTTCACCAGAGGGGCTAAGTAAGAAAATGTGATCCGCATGCCCCATGTTGGTCAACCTAGACCTAGGAAGAAGCTCAACACCGAGCCCACTGGTCTCCTCAAGCTCAATTTCCAGAATGTCGTCCGTGGCAAAGTTGAACAAGAAGGAAGAAATTGGACACCCTTGACGAACATCACTAGAAGTGATAGACGCCTGAGACACTTGTCCATAAATTCTCGCTCTACTTACAGAGTGAGCATACATTGATCTCAACAGATTGACATATTTCCCAGGTACTCTCTTGCGAAGAAGACCGTTCAAGAGTGCATTACGAGCAGCCGAGTCGAAAGCAGCCTTTAGGCTTTAGAACACGACCGTCGACTGCCTATATGAGTCGCAGGTTAAAAATGTGATCAATGCATCCTCGACCACATACAAATCCTGCCTGTTCTGCGCGTACCTGACTTCCTCTGGGCTTTGTGAGCCGACGTAAAATGAGGCCAATGGGTAACTTGGATGAAACTGACGCTAGACTGATGCTTGTGTGGTTGTCGCGTAAACTTCGGGCTTCTTCTTGAAAACGGCATTTACTGTTACTAGACTCTAATCATGAGTAACCCGTTCAATTGCTTCGTTGATATTTTTTGATTAGATTTCAGCCAATGCAGCACATTCTGAGTGCGATCCTTGCATCCTGTGCACCGAGTTCGACTATTTGTGCTCACCTTTCGTCTAAGAACTCAATTTATTCCGTTTTTTGTTTCGCATTTAGCGCCTGTACACCCTATTTCCCTGTAAACTTCGTTGGTTTTCGTCCGATTTAACTTGAAAAGTGTGCTCACTTGTTCGTGAGTCATTGTTTGCAGTTAGTATCTGGAACACCATCAGCATGTACGTCACGAATTCATTATCGCGTTTACGTGAAATGATAGTCTGATTAATCCCCGACTGACCAATCATTTTTCCAGTTTCTGAATTAGCTCCCTTCGTATTTCCACGTATGTCCACTGGTTTTCTTTGTAGACTTATCAGCCTTTAACTGAATTGCTGAAATCGTTCGTTTGTCTGCGCGTCTCGCTCCCTAAACTCTCGTGTTCTCTAACAAAGTACTGGTGAGAATCGGTATATAGATATCTGTCACTTCCGAAATTTTGTGTATACATTCTCTGTGGGCTTTCTGTTCCAATCCGTTTCCGTCTCCTACAACACAATATGTTAGTTGAATGGTGAAGAATTCTACCGCATTCCTGTTTCAGTTTTAGCATGCAGATGAAAACGAAAATAGATTTGGCTATAGAAGGATTTCTTCGGAATTTTCATTGGTAAATCTCTGTCTCTATAAGAAATATACAGTTTTAGGGGGGATTAGGAACTTTAGAACATTTTATTTTGTGTGATTGACTACATCTGAATGGTTTGCTGCCATGCTTAGCGTTTGCAACAGTGATCGCATCTTTTGAGTGAATCTCATATCAACCATTTTAAAACCGTAACCAGATGAAGAAGCTAGTTTCAAAACTTATATCGAAATTCAGAACGATATCTATAGAGCGGCTATTCATTCATATGTACCTGTCTTGGTACAGTCGCCTATCCTTTCTGAGTGACTACATTTTGTAGGGGTTGAACGAGTTCTAGTATGGATTATCCTAACTTCCTGCTTCAACGTATTTTGACTGGTTGGTTGGTTGCGCGCTGATTAGTTGAAAACTCGGGAAACTGACAATTTTCCATCCTCTCGAGTTTCGATCGAGGGAAAATCACATTTCGATTGGCCTGTCGTATCGTCGTCTCCCCATCTCTCAATTGAGTTAGCCTTTTGGGAGAAGCTTCTATTGTGTTAGGAAACAAAGAACCTACCTGAATTCCGAATGACTGGATAATTGAATTGCTAGCGAGCTTGATGATAACAGAGAGGACGAACTCGGAGTAAACGGTAATCATTTGATGGTTTCAACAGCTAGTTGATAGAACAACTGTAGGTAAGCGGATTGTGCATGAAAATTTGAATTTGACTGCGCCTGTAAGATTGCTCTTCTTGACATCAGGCATGGTTTATTGACGAGTACTGTGGGAGGAGTTTGTTTCAGAGTGCTTTTCGCTGTGTAATTAGAAATAATGCGTGAAATGAGCCGGAAAACAAAAGCGTACATGTGTGCAACATTGAATTTCAGAGTGTATGTATGCAAAGAACGTTGGATTGCTGACTAGAGTCAACCTGGAAGTTGTCTTCTAGCTTTGCAGTGGGGCTTATTCAACGTCATTCACTTGCTGGCGTGGAAAGACATTCAAGTCGTATTCGTCCGTCAGGGTTAATCACTGATCGCCGGAATCATGTTTAGAACATTTGACTCGCAACCTTCAGAACCGAAGACTAGCTCCCGGTTCGGATAAAGATAAGTTAACTGTGACGCTCTCTCTCTCTCTCTCGAAAAATCCACACTCAAGCTTTATGCCGCAATCTGAGTTAGCGAACAGATCTACTGTGTTTAATTGCAAGAGATACCAGTCACATGGACACATTCGAACGGTAACCCAATGCCAATTTGAGATAATGACAATGTGTACTTATGGTGTTTTCAGCAAATAATACTCCGACGAAATAATTGTCTACTTTACCTTTATGCGTTTACTGTGCCAACACCGATTGCCAGTGACAACATTTGATGGCGTGAGATTGTAAATAAAGTAGTTATCAGACCAACACAATTATTCTGATCTCCTCATAGATAAGGCTGATTAGTTTACCTATGGGTTTATACGTATGAAATCGAGTGAAAATGGTAAGATGTCAAAAAAGTGTCTTAGTTATGAGTAGTGTTGTTTATAACTTGAACATACCTAACAATTTATCGCATCTTCAACGTTCCCATAAGCTTTTCAATGAAATCTCTCCGAGTTTCACTCGTGTTTGAGTGCATCAGTAGATCGTATTTCTCTCGCATCCGGGACTGGTTGAAAAGTCTACGGGAATACGAATTGTGCGACCGTTTGTAGTCAAATTATTTTAGACATAATCACAAGCTACTTATCAACATGATTAAGTCGAATTTCAGTTTTAGATTCCTCGTAATCCACATCATGAGTAAAGATGTGTCAACTACCGTTAGTCCCGATGCACACGTCCGAAGGAGAAAATGTTTACTAGTGACTTGGTATGGATTTAATTTGATGCACGCAGCACACCAATCAGATTTGACCTTAGTGTCCATGTCCATACATACTCTTTAGGCGATCTCTTTTAAATTGTTCTCTGCTGTGGTTACCACAATGCATGCGTAGGTTAGCGTAACGATTGAGGCTCTACTAACCGACTGAGTCTGTAGTTGCCGCTTCCCTGAGTAAATACTACTTTGTGTAATTGTACGCATGCCAGACGTCTATGTCTATCCATGTTTCTGATGTACACTTAACGTCTAAACCCGGATGACGTCAGGTTTAATTGAATTTTGTTTTAAATTGTAGACCTTGATTTGAGTATTCCGAATATAATTTGTGTTTCGCAATTTCACCGCTGTCGGTGTTTTGAGTAATTCCTTTTTTATGCCAAACTCCTCGTTAATGTGATGATCGTTTATTCCTAATACACCAAAAATATGCCATTTGGGCTAATGACTATTGTATTTGCCAGTGAAAGTCGTTTCAGGAAGTGTAGAGTATTTTGTGAAAGTATCGTAATAATTTTGAACGTAGTAGTGTTCACCGTATTTGTTTAACATTCACACGTTCTTCCATTTTGTGTGATCACTTCTGCCGCACGCGATGACATGAATTCAACCGATTAATCACAGCAATCAGTATCAATAAGTTAATACAACATGATGCAATATAATACAAATGTTTTAATTTGTTCTCGCACACGGTTCATTTCGGATATATGGTATTTGAAACTTCAGAAAAATTCTCAATAACATTTAGATATAGACAGATGCGAAGTATCCAGTTTCTCCTTGCTGAATTTTAGCGAGTTTGATGAGCTAAACATGCGCCTGCATTATATCATTGTGCTAAGGTGTCTCACGTATGCACAGTACAACGACTTGCATTGTCTTGCAGGCAGGTATCGGTTCTTCTCACTTTTGTCCGGTTTTTTTTTATATAAAGTCCTCACTGAGTATCTCAGTGATGGCATGGTACATTTTGCCTTTAGTAATGGACCATTTTGAAAGTTCAGCAAACTTGGTGGCCAATCAATACATACCTTGTTAGTGACTCACTTCACTTCTTATTGTTAATTCACTTCTTGTAGCAAAAAAATCCACAGATTACGTGTCTGTCGAAAATGACAGTTGCGAGAGTCAATATCGAATGATCGTTTGATACCAGAAGTAATCTGTTTACCCAAAGTAGAGTGGACTGTCCTTATTCGTTTATCGATGTTCACTTATGACCGCTTCATCGATATTTGTTAACAAATTGTTGACCATGTGCGTATCGTCACGTTTCACCAGACTGAGGGAACCACAACTATTTCCCATGGAGTTTTGTTTTTCTCTCTGTGCATTAGTAAGATAGCTTGGTCGGTCAAAGTTTCCCCTTCATTGACTGGATAGCGTTACAGATGCAGAAATTTACACAGTTACAAGATTGTAGTTTACTTGTAAGACATTTTATCCAAAATCAATAGAGGAGTAGAAGTCGATTTTCTTGCAGTCTGTTCACTAAGTGTGCTGACCTGTTTCATGAAGAACAATTTTATACACATTTTATCCGCGGATTCACAGCTTGAGACGCTGCCTAGTTCATTAGACAAAGGCAGTAATTGTACTAGTTTACTGACTGTTTTGATTCAGTTTTGACTGCAAATCATAACACAACTCCAGCTCATTTGTGTACTCCAGTTTTTCGCCCTACTGAACAGCGTTCATCCGTCGTACTTTTAATTTTTTTCAATTGGGGAAATGGAATGTTTTTGAAAAGAAATCTTAGAGGGGGCCATAGTTTCCTAAAGTACCGGATTGCCGGCACAATATCGTGGTATGCTTTTCTGGAAACAGTGCCGAGGTTCATTTACCACGCTAGTTCGAGTGCCTTGTGTATATAGACTGCATGTTTTACATTCACAAATATTGGAACTATACGAAACACTAATGTGTCGGAACATACTTTTTCTTCTCGTCTTGATGATAACCCAGCGATAATTACTTGACTTGCTGCTTCATGACCAGTGCAGCACCTGTGGCTCGTGACTTTTTCAATACGTCGGATTGTGTCAGCTGAGTGCAACGAAACACTGAGAAATTCAACTGTATTAACCATGTCGTCTCGTGAAACTTTATTCTCCCGAAAGGGATTCCTCACATTTTTAATCACTTTGATCTCTAAGGAAGCTGAAAACCGAATGCAACAGAAGTTACCTGTTAACTGGAAACCAATGACTTAGTGCGTAAAACGCCCAGATTCGAGCGGATTTAAGGTCGGCTTGTAGAAAGTTCTTTAGCTGCACTTCATTGCTCATATCAGTTCATCGACAAATTGTGTCGTCAAAAATATGAGATAGAGATGAGGTCACAATTCGACTCTCTGTTCGCTGACATTTTTATAACGAAACTTAGAAATGGTACTTCATCCAGAGCGGCCAAGGATTTGCTGTTAACTTACTCCCGGTGGATTGGATGGTCTGCTCAGCGATGAGTAGTTCACAGTTTCATTGACACTGATTCAGACAGTCAAGTGGGTTGGACGAACGTGTTGGAAGTCCGAACACTCTACAGAAGCCGATTGGGATAATTGGAATTTTTACGGCACTGATTCCAGGATTGCAATAAACAGATTCTCTCATCTCGAACTCAATCAGAAGAACGTACAAAACAGGGTATAACTAGAAAACATGCAAAATGGCCACTGGCCAGTCGGAAATTGTTAGATCTATATGTAGATAAAAGAATGTCAAACAGTATCAGTTAATGTGGATTTCAACACCTATCTAGTGATACCTATAACTCAGAGGAAAACTGGGAGATACGCTTTTTACATGCAGTCACCTAGTGCAAAATTCACCATAATTGTGCGCTGCATGCAATAAACTGCAAAACTGTTTAGGAACAACCTTCCACAACCAAACCAAAAATGCTTAGGCGAATTCAGCACTGGACGTCGCACCAAACAGGGTGTGGAACACATCAACTAAACTACTATAAATCAAACAATTGCTCTCTTTATAAGCATAACGTTCATAACATTATTTGTACGGCTGGTAAATCGTAATGTCACACTGTACACACTTAATCATGCCCAATGTAAGTTTTTTCTTTTGGGACTGATTTCGCAAGAGATGCATGGCTTTCTTGGACGTCCACACGTCTGTTAGTCTTAATATATGAACGGCAGATGCTGAATTGAGCGTGGCATGTTATCAAAGTTCTGCGAGTACCTATATCCGATGGACAGAAACTGGAAAACAGGTATGGCCTCCAAAGATTTCTGGCATGCAATTGTAGTCTGCTGGTACCGGCGTGCTATAAGCAATCAAAAATTATATATGAAGGTTGAGTTTTTGTAGACGCCGTCGAGTCTCTAAGAGTTACCCATGATCATACGTTTTGCGGATGGCTATCCTTGTTCAGGCTGATCATCACAAGAGTCTGTTACGAATAAGTGACATTCGTGTCGGTTGATATCAAAAGTGTATGAGATGATATCTCGCCTAAATGATTACCGCAGTTTGTCTGTTTTTTTTTCATGTTCCAAACAACAAAGTGTACATAATATTTCAAGTGGAATACAGCGAGTACCGATTTGAACCTTCTTCTGCCAGATATTAAAAAGCTCGTTGTGCGTAAGTTGGTGAGTGGGAGTCTAAAGATACGACTATTGGTAATACTTGCAATATACTTGACACCAGCAAAACAGTAATGAGTATGAAATCTCAGCCCTTTAGGTGACACCTTGGTAAATATAAACTTTCCGTCACATAAACACGGGAAAAGTGTTACTTCTTGAGTGTTTACACTCACGTTCTAAAAGTAACTCTGGAGGCGCAACGGTTAATACCACAAATAAATGTACATGAATCATGGTTTCAACGGCAACCGAATGTTCGAGCTAATTCATATAAAATAAAAATGTGAATGTGGACATCTCATTCAGGTGTGAAAACATTTCAAGAAAACTGAGAATGTTATTGATTTATTGTTCGTTTTAATGTCCGTGATCTTCCTACAAGGCAAACTAGGTACTCTGAGAAGCTATCGGTTGGAAGAGTCGAGATAACTACGGTTCTTCTGTGAACGGGGGTTGAACAAATTAAGCATTAGCCGCATGGAGTGCTACTATAAATCTTCAAACTGGACGTGTGCGACTGTGTCCAAAGAGGTGACTTACTTACGTTTTGAGCTCATACGATAACGGTGCGCGATTCTCTTGGGTAAGCAGCACATTTTCATCTTTTAAAATGTGCAGAAGTGGTTCACAGCGCATTTCAGCTTGTCGCTCCCTTAGTTTATGAGGGCAACGTGGTCGTCTTCAGGACTCCTTAAGAACGGCTTCTTAGCTCTATTGGCCCAACGTGCACCATATGGACAACAAGTTAAAAGCGATGATTAAGTGAGGTGCATATCACTTCAAAGGGAGGGATGGGCGAGGGGTGAGGTTGTGGCAGTGGTTCCAGTGCTGTGACTGTAAACTGACAATCGTTCACACGCAGCATTTGATCTCCATTTTTAATGCTAGCGACCCCTTTTATTCTCACATCAGCCCAGTGGGCATTGCTGCCGCATTTGGAAGCACTTGTTGCCTCAACTACTCGCTGAAACTTACCAAAAATTTGGCTAACATAAATATCACTCAAAATTTGTAATGGTTTCTGTGAGTTCAAGTTGAAGAGAAGTCCTTGTCACAGGGTCATCGATCGGAACTTACGAGACAGCTACAGTCTCTTCTCGATGCGATTGGGCAACCTGAGCACTACTCACAAGCAAGTGTAGCTGGGCTTTTGCAACTAATAATTCAGGCGTATCAAATATGAGGTCAGCGGTGCAGTGTTCAACGTGGTTGCCTTATAAAAGCGTGGCCGGAGCTCAAATGTCAGCTGTGATAAGAATAGGCACTACTGACGAGCTGTAACAAGAGTGAAATCCGAGTCTAGTGCTCTTTTCGAAAGGGTCTGATTTAAAGGTCTATAGGAATGTGAGGTCTGCCATCAATTTGGAGAAATGCATAATTCGCATCAACAAAAAAGCCACTATTAATAAGTGCATACATGCGATTATGATTCATTTTCGGGTACCAGAAAGCTCGCTCGAAGTCCTTCACTGTGATTTATCAAACATGCCTGTTTCAAATTTAAAAAGAAATCGGTTAACTTATTTACTACTGTAAAACTGAGATACCCACCAAGGTTTGTTTCAGCTGATTTTTTATGAATGCCAGGGTAAGGAGACTGTTTCCTACCAACCATAAACTTTACTGCCATTCGCTCTTCATAGATGCCAATTTGCGCTTGTCCTGAGTGTAAGTATCCCTGCTTCGTAGCAAGATCCATCTCCAATTTGTAACAACATGTAGCTCACATTTCGACTGGTAGTACACAACAACTATAGGGAAACAGTGTTTTCATACTTTTTCGGAGGAATGGACGATCCAGTGACTGTGAAAGTGAGAATCTTGGTAACCACACGAGGCGGGCTGTGTACATGTGGATTCGTTAAAGAAGACCTATGAAGAGGAACTGATGACCGCGAAATCTGATTGAGAACGAAAATCAGTCAGTGTAAGGGAACAAGAGAGAAAGCAGTTTATACTGATCTGCTTTTTGGAACTGAAAGTATAACGTTCATAACACTTATCACTTTTAACATTGTAGTTATAACATTCCCCCCTTCTTTTAAACTATGATTTTATCTGTCGTTAAGGCCAAACTGGTGTGGGATAGAAGTGATAGTATAACTCACCCAAGGTAAGAAGGTTTTTCACGAAATGAATAGCAAGCTGTATGTCTCATTCGCCTAAGCGAATTGACAAGCGTTCGTATAACGTGCCTCAATCAACTACTAAACACTTATAAGTGACTTACCATCATGTGGATTCGAACTCATCACACACTATGGTCAAGCGTAAAAATTATGGATTGTTTCAATTAACGGATGACCTGTTGACTTCTATTACATCCACATCGAAAGTTTATTCACTATGGAATTGAAACACGTACGTTTGTTACAGATAGTCAGAAGTTGTCTGCTTTTTGTCTTCCTATTCTAGTCTGTGTTTTAAATGCATATATGGCAATTTCTGTGATGAAGGCGACTGTGATGAAAGAAACATTCTTTTCGACCCATTTATTCGTGATAGATCAGCCTGGATTTTTATTATTCGGTACGTACTATTTATGTTGTATTTATTAGCAGTGTGGCAACAGTCTTCATAACTTTTGTTCTATTGGCTGTATATATGCAGAAGACAATGACGAACAACTGTTTTCGATCATTCTTCATCAGACCAACACAGCTTTATGTTCAACAAAATTAAATAACTAATAGGAAAATTACCATTGATTCGTATAATTGGGCACTGGTGATTGTGATGATTCGCTTAGAGATTCGTATGTAGTTAGGTCACAGAAGTGGAGATTAAATTTAGAGATGTGATCTTTGTCCATGGCAATCAGGGGTTTTGTCGGCTAGCATTCGCTGTCTGATTAGCTCGGGATGGTTGGCCAAAATTCTGCAAACTATGCAAAAGATTCGTTTTGGATCAACGCGATTGTGCTTGTCGGTGAGTTGTGTAGCTGCTGCGCTGTTAACGGTTATGGTTCAAGAGTGACGTGACAAGAGATTCAAACGTTGAATGCTTGGGATTGTTGGACGCACCATCCGGGCAACAACGTTACAAAGTTAGTTCAGTGCCTTTTCCTAGGTTACTTTGAGTGTGATAGACAAATTGTCTGTCCCCGACCAATCGGTGTTTGTGTCCTTTCTCCCGCTGTTCTGCAATGGAATGTGTAGGTCGGAGGTATCCAATCCGATCAAACAGCATCTGTTGTCTGGCCGAAAACCGTTCTGCAGGTCTCTTGACCCCTCATCCACTCTCACAATTTATCAACTGTGTAGTGTCTGCCAGATTGTTCATTCAATTAGCATGACCAGTTGCCCATAATTTGTTACATTTTTCCTTCTGTTCATTCAAATTGATTATAATCCGTCTGACCTTTTTCACGATCAACACAAAGCTTGAGGTACCTAAGCGAATCTCTGTCTGCTTTGAAAACTTGTGAATTATTCTCATTATTGTCTAGCAGACTTACAGTTGTTCAATGATAACGGTTCCATAGCCCGTTCGCATCTAGACAGGAAAACCCGGTCTATCGGCCCTGTCTTCAAAGTTGAAGTGTGTGCAGAAACAGACAACTGGAAGAGTCATGCATATCAGAAAAATCTGTTATTCAGATAAACCGATCGAATTAGACCGATCATCAACTCACAATAGAAATCTTGATGGTAGCTTAATTTTTACCAGCAAAATCTTCCGCAGACCTGGTCGGTCGCCACTAGATATCTAACCAAATAATTATAAACGCCTAATGGGTTATTCTTCAAAATCGGAGTATGGAATGGGTAGACTACCATGTAGAAAAAACAGCTTCTTTAATAGGTTGTGTTCATACTGTAGCACGCTGCCCGACTCTGTGCCCACTGCTGAATTTCTAACAGTTTTGGTGCTGTAGTTATTTGGTTCATACGTGAGAGATAATTCACATTACAAGTTTCTTCTTCACGCACAATTAGCCACCACAGACCACTTAATAAGCATGTCTAACGGACTTTTGTTACAGTATATTTCCCTGTCTGTTGTGCTGATATGATTGCCTACCAGCAGCTTTATCTAACATGTCTTTTCTCTTTATATCCACAAACTGTCTAACGTAATATGTATTTTGGCCAAAACAAATAGATGAACGCATAGGTACAGTTCTTTCTTCCCTCCGTAAAACCCTGTGAACCGATATACGATGCAGACATACAGCATGGTCAGCATAATTAACAAGTGGAGTTTGCCTGATCTTACTGTAAACTGAAACGTTGGCTGCAGCTTACTTGCCTGATGAAATAGTACTTCAGGTTATTGGCTTCAGTTGCCAAACCTCTTCTCGATTGTTTTCACTGGATCATTTTGTATTCTTCCTTTCTAATGATGCATACAATGAGGTCCCAGATATTTGTACGTCAGCGCTAATTGTATGCATGCTTTACAGCGTCATCTGATGAAACCGCTCAGTCGGTCTATGTTTCTTCATCTGTTCCTGTTATTTCAAACTGGGACATATTTTGTTATTTGTAAATTCGGAACTTGATGAAGTCTTACGGGGATAATAAATGCTTCTAAACCGCCCACCATTTGCAAATGCTTCATCAACCGTGCCTACTCATACAGCCTGAATTGGAAAAGCAAATCTCAAATTTTACAACAGTTGATTTGAGGACGTACGCTGTGTACCGTCTGACACGGGGCTGACATAAGAAAATCGGGAAATAAATTTAACCACATCTGTGATGGTCTAGCTAGAAGGTTGATGTGAATTACTAGTTAACCAACTTACTCCCCGAGGCTGGATGAGGGACTGCAGTAATCAGCGGCATGTGCCCTCGATTTGCTGTATTGCTTATTATGTTTGACTGACGTATTTTCTATACAACTGTAATTCATGTTGCGAATGTTCACAAATTTAAACGGTTCAGATCTAATTAGTGCTCGGACTGTTCAACAATCTGAACTCGACCAGTTATGCACTGTGTGTCTGTATTATGCTGTCAAGTTGTCAGACAGTCGTTAAATCATTGGGTCGTCATAAAAAAATCTATGAAATTAGCAGACGCATATTGTGGACTGATTTGCCTCACATGTTCTCATCAGTCATAACGTTTCTACACTGAACGCTTTTGAGCCAAAACAAAATCATTTCAAACATCGGTGGTTATGCACATTCCTGATCTTCTGTAGACTAAACTGAATATGTTTTACCTGGTTTTGTACACAAAGGCGTAGTTAGTCAACAATGCTTTTCTAAGTAAAGTTTGATAGCTTATTTTCAGGGTTTAAGATACTGAACGAGTCTTCAAGATCAATAGAATGACCCATTGCTGAAGGAAGCTCGGCAGCTGACCAGTTAAGTATACGCGTGAGTTGTTGTAGTCAGTCGTTCTGACACGTCACCGCGTTAGTCAGCCACTTTGGTAAGCGTCCATCGATCCATACACCACAGTTGTATGTGAAATGATATATGCAAGGAAGTCTTCATCACTAGAGTACTGCCATTTTCACAAGAACATTGTGCCGAGGTGTGACTGAAACAATGGTGTAAACGACATGCTTTCTGGTGTATTTTCAATAAACCGATATGTCCTTTTTATTGCATGACAGGAGCATTAATCACTTCTGGAGTTTGATGTCGAACGGAGTGGGTAATGGTAAAACTTGCCCAGTATGAAAACAGGGTTTGGCCATGCGAACATCTCATAGAACAGTATGGTCGTCAACTGACTGTAGAGCTGCATCCGCTGGAGGGCTGGCCATTTCCTACAGCAAGGACTCACTGGAGAATAAAATTTTGTAAACTTACATTTCGGTGGTGTCAAGTTGTTCAGGTGAGTGCAGATGCGTTTCATCTTTGCCACTGCTGGTTACTGTAGTTGAATACATCATAATTCAATGTTTGATTAGAGGCAATCACTCGGTCTTGCAGTATTCTCAGGGTAATGGGTGGTATCTGTTGTAAATTCATTTTGAAAATGTGGCAATTTAGTTAGCACTTCGAAAGCAGTTGCCCACAGTTGGGCAAAGCCCTGACCACAGACTATGTTCACTCGAGGCGCAATCGACCAGAATATATCACTGTGTGGTTCTCACTTTTAAAACATCACCGTTGATCAGGGTGCACAGTATTAACCAGATGTTTGGAACATTGAGTCTCTTTAATCCGTTTGAGTAGAATGATCAGAAGATGAACTGTAATACGAATTCACTTCGCACACTTGTCAGTCGTAAACCTGACTAACATGAAAGGAAAACAAGACTTAAACGGAACGGTTAAAAGTACAAATCAGGCTGAATCGTGAGTCATACTCACGGCTGAGGCCACGGTAAACATAGGTTGACAGTCAGTTGTTTTGTGCGCATAGAACCGGCTGTTGACAGTTTGTCGACAGTGCTTCGATATACTTGGGAATTTGTTAGTTGTTAGCATTCATCTAAACCTGTGGTCGACAAGCGCCTTGCAATGGATAAAGCGGCGTTTGTTCCTCGCTAAGTGTCGCTCATTGGCGGGTGAGTTAATGCAACTCCCAACCAAATTGGAGTGTGCTCGTTGGCCCTGATTCCAAGCTTTTCTTCTGTTCTACCAAAGTATATTTCCGCAACTGCAGGAAAACATATAGATACAGTGACTGGTGAAAAAGCATAGGGTTTTGTTATTCGAACGGAGGTAACCTATTCGGTTGTGAGAGCAGTACAAATTTTGTTGTGTTATACACACGTTTCAACGTGGCACTGACAATCTTTCCAGATGTTTCCATCAAACCTTTGAAGGGAAGTTCGGTGTAGACAACATTTTGGCTACTTTCGTGTTTGCATTTTATAGAGGTGTAATTTCCAGCTGAAACGTTCTGGGAACCGTTTAACTCAGGGCGCTTTATGCAACGCTGTTTGCTCAACTTGTGATCTATCCTGAGAGCATATTCTTAACGCCCTGTAAAACAGTGTGCACACCAGTGAGGGGTTTTATTTGTAACAAGAGCAAAATTTGAAATCTGTCTATTGTCTTGTCCATCTGTGGTTACGATAAGTTCAATGGATCCGTATGAACGGCGTCTAATCAGGATGTCTAAAGAGAGCAAACTGTTCCCACTTTCATGTGCGACCGGTGCTGAGAGGTTTGGATGAGCTGAGTGAAGGGATTGAATTGTTCTTTCTACGTGTTACTCATCTTGTCCAGTCAAGATCATGTCTTTGACATAATGTTTGTACAGATTCACTCCGTCAGCGACTGGAAGTAATTTGTTCAACTTTAGCCATTAACGCATCAGGTAAAATAGGCCTGAGTGGGCTAACAATGGTTACGCCATCCATCTGTTGAAAGTCCTTACTTGTAAAACAGAATCTCACATTTCCCGAGCAGAGTAAAAGCAAAAGTTTCAAACAACCAACGAGGATTTCAAGATAAATGTAGTTGGGCATTAGACAATCATATAAAATTTGTCGTTTCATTTAGTGGTACGTTTATAACTAAAGAATTGACATCAGTGGAGCAAACCCACGCTCAAAACTGTGCGCTGAAAACCTTACGCATTGATGATGTCATCTCGCTTGGTTATGAAACGTTTGCAACCTAAATGCCAAGCTTGATGAACATATCAATACCAATGGAGCATATTGTTTGTGGCACTATTCGGGTTTTCAATGCATGCTCTCAATTAAGTGTTTTTTCGAGTATGTGCACACAGCTTTTATCGAATAAGCTTTATGGTGTCAAACAGCCATTTTTCTAACCCAAGACAGGAGGAATCGTTCATCGTCAAAATGGGTCACATGAGAATACCCGATTTATGAACTTTAGGCAAACCATATAGTTGTGGAGTCCTGTTACCTACAGGTTGTCATTGATACAACCATGTATTAAAAGTATTTTTAACTTACGGTATATCTGTTTCCCCCTGAAATTGTACGAGGTGGAATCATATCGTAATTTGTGTATTCTGACTATTCTATTCACCTTAACCGAAAGTTGTCGGTTTCTTCAAGTTTCGACCACAAAGTCAAGATGAAAAGAATTCTCAAATGAACACTAGAGGATTTTATCCTCTTTTCGACTTAGCAAGTTGACTGATTGCAACGAAGATTCGAATCGGTTACCTACAACCTTTGGGACACCATTTGTTGTCTGCTTGATAACTTGCTCAAAGGTTGCCAGATGTAAAGTGGAATTTAAGCTGCTGGCTGCGGAAGAGATCCTCCGTCATAATCACTGAGATATTTACAACTGAAAATAACCTGTTTTACCTGATCACAAGCGGTTATCATAATTATGTTGCTCTAATGTACAGAAGCTTTAGTTCGAAAAAGGAAGAATTGTGGTTAACGATTTAGCTCGGCTTACCGAAAATGTTAATTTTAAGCGAGTAATGATGACCGTGAATTTATCAGCAAGAAAGTGAGTATTATTCGTCATCACCAGCAGTAACAACAACAACATCAACCACCACGTGACTAAGTTTAGTAGTGCATGAAAATAATAATTTATCCGTCTACTTTATTGCTCTTTCATCGTGTGGTTTTCGCCGGTTGTTTCATATCAACCTGTGGGTATCACTCATCAACACGAATGCTATGTTCAACTGAAGCAAGCCATACAAATGGAATACCTCAGACTGCCTAGGTATTGAAAGATTCTTTCTCGGATCAAAACTCAGGGAGTTAATGAAAATGTTCTTTATGCTGTTTCCAGTTCGACGCTGGCTTTTGAGCACTCACTGAAACCGCTCAGCAAGCACTATTTGCCTGTGAATACTTTATCATGTACGCAGAAAACCCGTGTAGTATGAGATAGTCATTCTTATCCCAATAGCTTCTAAACATCGAAACAACAAACGGGACGTAATTTTACTGTACTTGAAACACCACAATTTTGCACAGGATTCGTAACGTATACTTCTGTTAGCTGGAATGCTCTTTTGAGCACCTTTCAGACGAGTGATGGTGGCATGTTAGCATTCATTTTTTTATATTTAAAGTAACCGTTAAATCGGTCGTTGCGCTATACACCATATCCTGTTTGTATAACTTATAAACTAAATAACCCAGGGGTTTTCATTGAGATTGAAGTGAGAACTGTAGATCTGCCTGTACATTACCTGAATCCATGTCAACCGTGGAGTTATGTTAAAAGTCAGTTATACAAATCTCGTGCTGCAATTAAGCACCCGATCGTACGGATTGATTAGCAGCCCCAGAAGAATAAGATATTAATAACAATGTTCGCCTGAAACCAGTCGAAAACTAGGCCACAGATCCCGAATACATGTGACTGGGGATTACTATACACGGCAATCGAGACAGGGATTGAATCAGGCGTGACTGTGTTACATGGCACTCGTGGCATTAGAACGAATCACGTTATGAGGGCACCGACAAACAAACGATCAAAAACAGATGGATGTGGGTGAGGCGTACAAGCGTTCGATCACACATCTGCAATAGAATTGGCTAATCGAAGCAATACGGGACGACTCACCCGATACTTCACTTGTCTCAGACAATGTGGGTAGCCGACGTTAGATCCTACTTATAGTTCTGCACTTTATCGACGATGATGCTACCCTCTAATTTGGACTGAATGCTGTTGTGCGATTTGCCCTAACCACTTCGACAGAGGCTGCTCCTCTCAACACCGACATTGTGCTTATGTGCTACATTAGGTTTTAAACCATTTCTTTCTGTTGTTGCTTCACTTTACTTTAATAAATCATTACTCCCTTCACTTCTTCCGTACGATATTCTTGTATCTTCTTGAGTAACGTGTGACAGCATCTCTATAACTTTGTAGTCTTTCATCTATAACTGAAACTCTGCCCGTTTCTGAATTGATGAATTCATCTGCTTGGAGATCGACATTGACTGAGCAAGCACAAAGTACAGTGTTAATCACATGAACTTTGATCGTGTGTCATTGAATCCCCGTGAAAACGGTATGACAACTCCAATGCTAACTGGAAGGTAGCACACATCCTGTTCTTGAAGTAGAAAGTCTGTATAACCAGCTAATCTTTAACCATGGATTCAGCATGATGACAACACGCCAACCTAAGTTGCACTCAGAAATTTGTCAAAGCTTTTTCATTTTTTTCTTTCGCTGACCTACATCAAATTTTCATAACAACATTCAACCAACCGCTTTCAAATTACTTTCGTTCGTTTGCTGCAAAAAAGATAATTGTCGACTTGACAATATAGAACATAAGCATCCTTTTTTACCCTGTTTATATGACTTCAGCTGTAAAAACAGTTGTTTTTTGAACTCTTTTCAAGCGACTGCACTTTGCTTGTGTGTCTGTCCTTGAATTACCGATGGGCAATCTAAGAGTTTAGGCTATACCAATCGATAGCCGTTTGTACTTGAGCCCAGCTGTCATATTAGAGCAACTCGTTTCCGGTCATCCTTCAGAAAGCTGTACTGAACTCGGAGTCCCATATTGTTTAATCCAACGAACTTTACACACCCTTCCCCCAACCCGGATATGCACTCCGTGTTAACCAATTCGTCGTTGACCTCACACTGAACTAGATCGAGTCATTACATCGAAACACTCAATCAGAACGCCTATGGATAAATCTGGGATTGCCAGATACTGTAGAGAACAAACAAAGTACCTGGATTATTAGCACTCGTTAGTAAACTCGTGATCAGAACCTTTCAGATAAATTGAATCGATAAATTTTGGCCTGCTGTACAATGTTTTGTCATTTAGTAATGGTTGTATCTACTAACTCATGTTTTTCAGTTAACCGCTGGAGGGTTGAGAAGACGTAGGACATTTGCCAAGGTCAGATTTATCCCTTCCACATCAGCCATGATTGTCACCGGGAAATTCAAAGATGATGCTGCCGGACAGCGTGACCGGGCTCATTTTTGTCTTTACGTTACAACCAGAGTTGATGACTCCGAATTTCACGACGGGGCACAATTAACTGGATCATTGGAACGTGGTAACAGGAAGAAAGCTTGCTGGGAAACAACACACTATGTGTGCATGAAGCATAAATAAACTCACGGTGTTAGGCCGTTTTTCTATGTTTTTCTGTGATTTGTGTTTAATTCTTTACGCAGTGATAATATATCTTCAAAATCGTTCCTACTAATGAGTAACATATTTCGCATAGCGCTTTTCTCTGTACCCAAAAATCTTAGTCAAAATTTTTCAATGTTTTAAGTTCATGCCTCTTCACACTATCTTTGTGCAACAAATTTATAAGCAGGGACCAATGTATATTTCATATCGGTAGCGGTTAAACTGACTTCTACCAACCGGTGTGTCAGCTTGGCATCTTGTGAAAGTTTACATAATCTGAAATCAGTCAATTTCAAATAAATTACACCGTACTGATCGTCAAAAAGCGTCTGCATGTTGAAAATCAGTCCACTGAATGGGGATGACAAATGTCAAACAATTCCGAGTCCCAGTGACTCAGTAGTGGACTGTGATCTCCAGCGTTCTCTCAAACACCTTGAATGGTCCAGTTTCTCGAATTCCGAAAATCCGAAATTGTCCAACAATTCCATGTAATTGCAGCGTTGCGTAACCTTCGTATGTCAAAAAAATAAGCAACAGTTCGTGGTTAAATAATTTGTTGACCAGTCCATTCGAATAAACGCCTACGACTTCACTGCTATTCAATTGGTCATGGTAATTGTAACTTTACTTAATGAAGAAGTTCTGGAGGCATTTGAATCGTTTTCATATTGATCTCAGAACGATTTTGGGATCATTGTGTTGTCATGTCTCAGATAAAACCTAGTGTACGTCTTTATTCTTGCCCAACTTTACCGGTCTTGACTAGCATTGTCTAATTTTTCTCAGCGTTTCACGCTTTGAATATCAACTAATCTATACATAAACTCCTGGTGGCATGTAGAATAAATCGAAATAAATCATATTTGACGTTTTCGCGTCATCAATATGGACTATCAGAGACAACTTCTTTATCAGGATTCATCAGAAACCTGTGTCCGAAGCAGAACGCAAAGTTGTCAATTGCACTTGAGTGGACGTTATTACATGAAGGCATGTATAAAGTTGTGGGTGATCTACATGAGGTGTGTTCACGCCAAAGTAAATGCGACCAACTGTCCTTTATTTATTTTCAAGATAAAACAGGTCTGTGGAGCAATTGTGCATTTTTCAAAACCATGCAAGAAAAATGAAATGCCTTAGTGCGTCATGACACAAACTTTACATTTGTAGTATCAAGATCTTGAAGTTGGTATAAAGATGTGTGATTATCGCTGCGAATTTACAACAGGATTGTCAGTAGGTTGTATAAAAATTTTAGCTTCGAACTGCATCCCTGGCACAGTGACGAAGACTGCTTTCCATCATGACAATAATCCACTTAGGAAGTCGGTCGCGATCCCAGAGACTTTACATCTACACACCAACTGCAGACAGCAGCAACCTTCGATCTTCAGAGCGAAAACCTCTCCGGTGCCTGAAGCAGTTCCTTGACTTGATTCGAAGACACAGCGCGAAAACACATTTTGTAAAGTCTCCCTCTCTCCGAACGACAATCTGTGCATCTGACGAAAACCGCAAATGCATTTATCGCATTTGGTCTTCTCATAGACACAGCAACAATAACAGTACAGGTTGCTGACGCTATCCAGATTGTTGGAGTGATCAACAGTCTCTGGTGGCAAAAATCTCGGTCAACTCAGACTTACATCAACACTTGCAGAAGACCCATATGGTGTGTCATGCAGAAACAGGCAGTAATTTCTAATTATATTGGATTGTTGACTACCCGATGTCTCTCATAAGACTAGGATATCTGTTCGGAAAGCCGCTGTATTACGAAAGCCAGTGATTAACCACAGGTTCGTTCAAGTTGGTCTACGAATTTCCGATCTGCCATCCAATCTTGGTCAGACAGCTCTGTCTTGCTGCAGCCGAAGCCAGTTCGATTTGATTACGTAATCCAAAATTGTCTGCACAAAACAAGTTCACTAGCTTCATTGACCTTTGGTGACCAGCGCTGTTTCCGTTGGCCCTCCACTAATCAGTCATAAGTGATAAATTGATTTCCAGAGTGAAGGAACATTTGCCTAATTGGGTGCAGAACTCTGTATTACGGAAGAACGACGATGTGGTTGAAACACGCAAGCAACCAGCGTCCGCAGTCACGAGACACGTCCTGACCACTGGTCACGTTATCGACCCAATTTGTGCATCCAGAATCCTATTACGTCACTCGAATCCAAGATTCTTACGGTTTGCTGAGGCGGTTGCAATCAATCGAATGAAGCCGACTTTGTGTGTTCAGAAACAACTGCTCGTAAACTTGACCCTTCCCTGGACTTAGTGACCTTTCCTAAACCACCAATTGACTATCCACCCTGCCCCCCTAAATGCTTGATATAAAAAACCTGTTTCATTTTATTGTAAATTTGGTACTGACGAGTCAATACGAAATGCTTGCATCTGCCAGTTTTCGTGTTCTAACGGTCTTGTTCAAATTGTTAAGTGTCTATCCGGATGCAGTCTACAGTTTATCTAATCAGGCTATTCAGATGGTGTAAAATATTCTGCCTCTAGATATGTACCGATCTAGTGATGACATTTCGAAAACGTTCGCTACTTCATCCTTTTGCGGAGAATCTTGGATGCAGTTAGGAGAAGGCTGATGCTTCTATGGTTATCACTTGATGTCCATTTTCATTCTTTAACAATAGAAATTACGGGTGATAAGCATCAAGCATGAGACTTTGTCAGTCTGTCACGTAAAGGGAAGGGGCGCAATCAGTCTAGAAGAAAACCTATCGACTTCATTTTTGTAAATAGCTGACTCAAGATATCTGGACACAGAACGCAAACACATTTTATAAATTTATGTTAGAAGTAACGTTTTGATGACGAGAATCATCTGAATATCACAGTGTGCTCACCACCTACACTACCCACGGCTGGTTGAACTATTTCAGGTCCTCAAAGCGTTCAGCACACCTGTCAGTTCACGACCCACCATTTTAGCATAGACTGACGGTAACTTATTGTCCACTGTCACTTCTATCATGAATTGAAAATAGTGGCATCGCCAGTAGTAGTGTATTTTCAGTCTCTCCAACATCTCTCTTTCACTCGGATCCTAACTCTCCTTTAACGGACTGCGTGGTAGTTCCCGCCTCGGTTCACGGTGACTAGTACCACATGTGGAATCAGGCGAATCACTCGATATATTTTACAGAAGCATTGAAACTTCATTCCTACCATACAGGGGTAACAGACGATTCTATGCCCACCGCTTGTTTGGTGCACTTCGTTGCTATGATCCGACTGGTTGTCACTTTTCGTTTGGTACCATCTTCACACTTCTCAGTTCCGAATGGATCAGTTTACAGCTGTGAGCGGATAACCTATCAGTAAGTGGTAACGGGATTCAGGCGCGGACAATGATATGATGCCATATCTTTGTTCGTACCTATATATAAATATATATATATATATCATACCTAAACTAAGATGCGTAATCAGTCCAGGTGATCAAGCAGGAATACGGTTAGAATAGTGGCTGGTCTGCACTTCTGCCCATCTATCACTTTTCTTTATCATACTTGTGGAGTAGATGTGTCTGATGAAAACATTATGAGAAAGACTGATTCACAGATTATCCGATGCTATTTCCCTATGATAAATCGAAACAGTGAGGAGTACGTCAGTTTCACCATGTTACCCGTGGCTGCACAGTGATGTCAAAATTTGACTTGTATTCTGTTCGTCACAGTGGCAAATGGTGTTCGTGCAGACGTGTTGTGAACTTTTTATCAACTTTTTCTATGTAAGCTAAGTCACAGTCACGTTGGGGGAGTGGAATGTATTGCACCCAATGTTTCATACAGCTTAACCGGATATTTCATCTTAAGGCTTATTTTGAAAGCTGTTTGTTGACCTTGGGCAAAGCGAACTTTATTTTCCCCATAATTTTCTCCCTTTTCTCGGAGATATTTGTTTATATTTCTCGTGTAGTTTGAAGCAACAGTCGGTCGGGTTCTGGTGTACGCGTTTGTGAATGGCCTGGGAACGTCGTTTAATACGAATAACATGAAGAATATCTCTACCCCCTTATATGCATACATATATACATATAAGAATATGTACGAATATTCGTTAACGCCCACTGTTATTGCTAGAACATCGTACCCGGAAGTGAAACATCCATATCAGTCCATCTGCATTCCAGAGAAAGACATCCCCGTTTTAATTTTATATCATTAGCGAGTACAGCGATGTTAGAATATCTGTTGTTCTTTACAGCATCACTGATGATGTCGTAAGAAGCACTGTTGACATCAACTAGATTTGCATGTGCAACAAATAAACCGCATCCTTATTGTTTGTGTTGACCAAATTTCTATACGGGGTGCACAAACATTCATTCATTATGGGATAATCAATCAAGCTTCGTGTCTCATTTTTTTTGCTTGATGGAATTCCCACACCGCTGTGATTGCAAGATCCTTGTTTTCCATTTCTAGGAAGAGTAACGGACCCAGAACATCGCCTAAAGCTGAGTTCAAATAAACTTAATTGTGATAACATTCTTTAGAGCCACAGCCTACTAAAAAGAGTGCTCGTCGGAGAGGCTTAATAAGGTTGCGGATATTAAAGTCAACGATGTTTGCCATCTGTCCTGGTGTGAAATAACTAGACTTGAGAACAAAGAAAGAGATGGTAGATCAAAACGAGTAGACTGATTTAACGAGACACAGAAAACATGGAATGCTTTCAGGTTGTTTATTCTGTACAAGAAGTTTTGGGGTCACCCGCCAAACTCCTTCACTCAATGTTTGACGCACGTGGTCACAGAATATAGGTTTTTTGTAGGCTCTACTCAGATCCACTCTTTCGACGGTGTGAACCCCTTGATATTGGGAGCAACCCAACCAGGTTGTGAGATGAACAAGAGGCTTATTGCATTTCAAGTACTGTTTGCGCGCAATAGGCTCATTCAAAGCAACATCGGGCTACTGATTGGCCCGGCAGGTCAGTGAGTTAGTAGTCGTGACCAACTTTTGAACGATCTATGTCTTTACTTGAAGTTACGTCTTCTAACGTTACGAGCAATACTAAAACCACTGAATTGTTCCTCCGAGATCCACTTTCACTGGTCATTTGCCAGTTTTTCTCAACACACCGATATGTCGTTGCTTTCCCACTGGTTGAGTTTTCCTAGACTGACGTACTTCCGCTAAGTGTACCATCGTAGCTCTGGGCTGGAACCTGCTTCATATTCACCTCAATATATGTATACATCGCAGTTGATAGGCAGAACCAGAACCTACCTGCTCGTTTACAGATGTTGAAATTTTATACCTGTACACGTTCTATGTAGAAGTTCATTGTAGTCCCTGTGAGCAGCACTGCTTCAATCGAAAAACATGAAGTTCATCTTCCAGGCTGAAGTTATGCTATTTTTAATCACCAGAAGACAGTACCGATTGTATGCGTACATGTTAGTCTTGGAACAACCGATTAAAATTCCGGTATGATTGCAGTGTAAATTTTGAAGTGAGCTTTCAATGCATTGTTTGTTTGGGAAAAGTTAACCAAATACCCCATGTATAATATTACGCAACAGCAAGATCATCAAACAAAACTTCGTCAGTGGCTAACATTTCCCAAGGTCTAAGGTTCATTTGTACATATGGCAATGCCTTACTCAGCTGACCTTTAGAGAGAGAGACAGAAACAGTTGACATTTCGACAGTTAATCCTAAAGGTGATGAACTTCGTCAAAGATAACAATATGCTAGTGGTTTGCGCTGATGCTCAACTGCTGTACAGATATGGTGAATAAAACCGTGTCCTAGTGAAGAAGAAAGAAAGATAAGGGATGGTACCTAGCTACTAAGAGTAACTGTATGTTTTCAGTTGCCCGCAATCTATAAACAAACAACCAATCTGTCAGTGAAATTAAAACGTCATCAACAAGACGGACTCATTAGGGATGCCACTGCCCCGCGTCATTAAGTGTATTTTATTCACAGATAATCCGACCAGACGATAAAAACCTTTACGCCACTAAATGCCGTTAGCCACCATCTCACTTTCCAGCCACTGACGCCGTGAGTCGCGAGTGCCCCAAACGGGAAACAAACCGACATACTGTGACAAACAGATTGATGAACACCTGAGTTTCTTTGCGTTGGGCAATCATTTGGCCACCTTACACATTACGCCAGTCGATCGCACTGTAGACAACGTGTACTTGATGTGGTAGACGGCTTGCTGGTATCCCTAATACATGGCCTAACCATCTAAGTCCATACGAATGCAAGGATTGAACAAAGAAGTCGTTTGATAATCACTACCCAAACCTGCTTCGCATCCCCCTGGTTGATTATCACTGGCATTGTCCAGTGCGACCATGTTAAGCCACGTGAACTTTGCACGTAGTCTAAGAATTCTCTCACCTGCTTTATCCATAAAAATCTTTAGAATGAAGATCATTCTTAAACCCTTTCTTCCGAGATAACCACTATCTGGGGACCCAACTTTGTGCGTACGAACGATGAAAGTAGCAAGATCGTGGGAATTTGTCTGAAGCCAAAAACCAGCGCTCTATTTGCGGCCTAACCACCAATTTCAATGTCGGTTACCAGTCGCAGGTTATAAGTCGCATAGAGGCATAATAGACATTCTTCAACTTATTTCAAGAACCCACTCAAACGATGAAACTAACTTTCTGGTCAAAGACTCACTTGTTCCATCCATGCTTCAAACGGGCACCTCCAACGCGTTGGCTGACACTCGTGCAAATACATGTTGAACAGGATTAAGAAAAAGTATTCTTCCAAAAAGGCCAGACTTTCTCGTTTCAGTGCATCTTTCTTTACCGGGTCAGTTTCATCACGAGACTGCAAGAGATAGACTCAGACAAATGGTGACACTCATATCCATGAGTTTTGAATGGCATTTTATCGCTAAAAAGATAATCTGGCGTCATCTGAAACTATGTTACCGAAACGGCGGAAGTATTCCAGTAATGTCGAATGAAGTGATGGTCAACGCCCCAACGGTGAGAGACATTTACGAATTGAACAAACACAAGCAGCTCCATGATTCAAACATGTACTGTTATTTAGGTAATCGTGTAACATACTATTTCAGATGATGAGAGATAGTTAGCTAATTATCTCGTGCTATCACTTATTGAAACAAAAGTGATCAAAGAGTATTACTGCTGAAACTAATTTTCATGACAAACCACTTGTAGTCGGCATTCTAATGTATCCAATCTCTTAAAGTACAAATCACACTTAGGAATGGAAACTTACGTCACAAAACGATCAATCTTTCAACACCCTGAGGCTACTTTGACACCGATCTAATGTAATGGGTTACGTGTGCTTTCATGGACAACGCTCCCTTAGTTACCTTGTTGACTCCGGTGATAGGAAGTGCACAATAGTGTGTCAGTTAATATTTTCAAACGTCCCACTGGTCAGGCAGGTATGATTGTATGAGAGTTTATCACTCGATTAGTCATATTCTCGCACATAACTGGACTAAAGCAGTCAACTCATTTAGCAGTGACACGTTGTAGCGTCAAAACTTGTTACCGCATTGACTGTGTTAAAAAAATACATGAGGGAAACACTTTTTAACTTGCTTAGGGGGTGATCCAGTATATAGTTAGTGGCAACTAAATACTGAGCATTTGGATCATTTGATGAGCACCGACAACGTTTGTTATTCTAACCCGCATTAGCCGATCATCTCACTCATAATCTTCGACTGGCAAATGGGCACGCAAAAGATTAGCGCACTACTCACCACGCCCTTAGAAAATCAGCCAGTTTGTTTGTTTACCACTCTACACGAAGGTTTGCCTTTTGCCTTTGATCAGCAAGAATATCCATTTCAGGAACGGTTCACCGAAACCACAGTACCACATACTGTTGCTCTAGCCTATAAATGACAATCGATCACTGTTTTGAGTAATGCCAATCCGGAACACTGAGTTTTAGTGTTAACATCATCAAGTGAGGGTATCAAGCACAAGCTCGACGGACACATTCTGAAAATCAAGCAGAGTTTTCAAACAGAATGACCATCACACACAGTCCAGTAGAGTGAAACTGAGCTCAACTGTCGTTCCAATCCCCTGTTGTTCACTGCACACTGAAGTTGGCTTGTTATACACCTGGTTGGTTACGGTTTCGTTTATTTTCCGTCACCCAGTAATTTTATTTCCTTCCTTTTCTTATGGCTGCAGATTTTGGCAAAAGTATTGAAATCTATCTCAGTTCTTCTTTTTGAACGGTTCAATCCAGAATAAATTGTGTATACACATGTTGGGCTCCCCCCAATTTGAAACCTCCTTACGAATCTTACGTGAATCAACAAAATTTGGAATAATCCTGCTAAGTTTGAATGAAATGATATCGATTAGACAGCTAAACCTCTTAAGTCAATAGGTTTGAAGGTGTCTAAAGTGCTGTTGCTCCCGTACACATTTGTTTTTTGTTAGATACGTTTCTGAACAAAGTTTCTTTCGTTCTAGTCAACTGTCGACATATAACTCCAACTGAATAGAGAAGCGTTTGTTTCGCATCGCTTTAATGTTCTAATCTGTCTTGTCACCTAACATAAGATATACTAAAGGTTTCATTTCTTCCGTCCTAACCGATAAGTACATATATATATATATGATCTGTGGTGGTTTTCAGAATGAGACACAAAGACAGAAGACATTTGAAACTATATCCACATTGCGGTAACATCTACGGCCTAGTGATATAATTTAAAAAAGTGGCAGAGAATAAGTTTAGGACAGAAGTATGTGGGAGTAAATAAGAAATGTGCACCGATCAGTTAAACATCTGAAACAACTCCGAAGATGCTAAAAGACGAATGAAAATGTAAAATTTTGATGCATTTGTGGATGAAGCAACGGCTTACAAAATGCAGTCCGGTTGTTCAGCATAAAAGAATATAAAGACGCAACGATTTACATCAAAACAATCACAGTGTCACTTAAGGAGATGTTAGAACCATGTCAGTTCAATCGGTAGTACCAGTCAATAAAACTGAAATATAGAATATCAGAGTTTCCATCTTAAAGTCAGTCAACTTTATCACGTCCGCATTTTCTCGTTTGGAATTGCCATAACCTAACCGTTTTGTTGACCACTACGTACTGAATTTGAGAGCTTTTGTTCGAATTTCAAAGTTGGCCTCACGACCGTCTGTTGTCGACTCTAGTGCCTTGTGATGAACAAATTGTTGACTAATATCGTAAGTGGAACTATTCAGCGTAAAATGAACTCGTTCAATCAGAAACATAAATATCACGCTTGTACTCCTCAACTTCAGTGATATTGTTTATTTAAATATGTTCTCGGAGAAAAAATTGTAAACAAAAGATGTATGTTACCTTGGAGTATGTAAAATAGATTCCCTCACGAATGTGGAAGTGCATCATGGACATCGAGTCGAAACACTTGTCTAACACATAATCAACTTCACGTTTTACTTGGTTACCATTTGGAATGCGTCTGACCAAGGATTGAATGATCTAGGTGGGAAAGTTTGAAGGAAAGTTTTGTAAATTATGAACTTGATCAAAGTGATCGAGGATTAGCTGAATTTTGCAAGAAACATCTATTTGCCAACAGACTGTTTATTTTGCATATTATCAAGTCTATACTGTAGATTTTATCACTGTGTAAAAAATCTGACAGTTATGTGCAACAGATACGCGTGTGTCTGTGGGTTAGTCCCGAATTCATTCTAATTTTTGGATTGGAACAGACTTGGTTTCCATAAATGGACTGTTACTACACATAACAAATTTGAACGAGTACCGTTCGCTTATTCTGTAAACTATTTTGTGTTCTTCGGGCACGTTCGTCTGGTGTCTGTACGCAACATCGATGACGACATTTGCCACTTTGTGGTTGTTAGGCTGCATGTTCGACTTATTCCGTTTTTGTCTTTTTCTCAACTTTCACAGTCTGTTACTTACATTACAACTCGTAATCACAGTTGTTTATGAATCTGGTTACTTGAGAGTGACGTGTACAATGATGATAGTGTTCTGATAAGCAGCTCACTTGTTACTGCAATTATCGTTTTATATTGTTGTTAATAGTTTTGAAAAATGCATACGGTAGCGTCCAAAGACAAAATGATACATTGGCCACTCCCTAATGGCGTTCATCTTCAAGGTTTTTAGCCAAACCTATCAATAATGTGTTGGACGCTCATGGTCTTGACCTTATATTTCCCAACCGCTTCGAAATGAAAAGGATACTGACTTCTGGCCTAGTCACTGATAGATGGTGATATAAAATGGTTAAATAAAACAGGTAAGCAGTAATACAGAAAATCGATCTAGATGTTATTGCATGAAGGATTGATTAATTTTCTGGAAGGATATTCATATTCGGTTCAATTGGACGATCCGGTTAAAGCTCCAGGCAAAACTGGTCCGTCAGCAGTTAAGTGAAATTGTTTCCTAAAAAGCATACAATCCACTAAACATAAGACACTCCATAATTAAATTGAATGGCACCGGGGTTGGCTCTAGGTCTACCAGAACATGAGAACAAAGACATACTCACGAAACATTCATACGGAAATACATCAGTTATCACAGGGACCCTGAAAATATTCCGGTCCGTTGTGTGACTATAATGACTTAGCAATTCTTTGACAGAGAGCCAATTCTGTGTGGTTCAAAAGGGAAACAATGCTCTCCTAGCAAAATGGGAGTCAGGGTTGTTCTACAAGTAATTATTTAGGTAGTTCTGTGAAAGAAGGCTTGACTGTTACAATAACTTCACCAATAAAAATCGGTAACTGACTTACAGTTTTAAATTTTTTCATTTATACAGTGAGTTCTTGACTAATTTGCAATGTCTCCCACTAAATGCCCTAGTAGTTAGGTTTACCTATTTAATAACCCATTCGTTAGGCCTTCTGATAAACAGGACATTCTAGAACAATCAAACAGCCTATGAGATAGTCTACGTTGAGTAGTGACTTGGTCATGAGTTTTAGATATACACAGACGATCCTATAGGTAGTCTGTTGTACCACTGTCTGATCATTTCGTTAACAAATGTGATGTCGTTAGTTTCTCAATGTTTTAGAAGTTATCTGTCTTAAGACAAAATATGATGCACTTTAGACCGTGATGCCACAGGGTCCGTCGGCCACGTTTATTTGATTTGAAACAGGCGATAGGCGCGTTCCACCGATTATGTCACATTGATGGGAAAACACTTTCGATTAGGACGTTTGACTGAAAAGTTGGTGAACATACTCACTCCATACGCACCATATATATATATACATATATATATATCGACTTCCCGGCAGGATTTCTTATGTAGTTCACGTTGGCATGCACAAACGCTGCTACTAAGCAACGATCCCTTGAATCATTTGCTGGATTCCATGCCCTACAGTGGGATAGAAAGGTAACCCAGTGCAAATGTGAAACTTTCGTGGCCTCCTAGTCCAGCTGTTAGAGCAGTTGTCACGGTTGGATGTGCTGCTTCTGTCGATAGTTTGAATCCAACTGAAGCGCTAACTTCTCACAAACGAGTCTTTTCTAAACTATTAAATATGCCAGACAACTCTCTAATCAATCTATCTGGCTGAAAGAATCTTGATAATGTCATTGTCTTAGATGAGAGAGACTCAAAATTACTTGCGGATGATCGAATGCACATTTTTCTCTGTCAGAAACTTAAGGTCATTTGCGCAGAACTTCGGTCAAGGGAGACTTGAAATGAGACGATCGTGATGACACGCGGTTACTTGTAGGCCTTTACAGATTGTGAATGACATACTGTATATGGACGGACATGACGGTATGGAACCCACAGTGTATAATGAGGCCGGTCGGATTAATATTTGTAAATTCCACTTTTTTGTCTTCTGCATATTCACTTTTTTCTAGCGAGAACCGTGCCGTAAACTTAAGTCAACGACACAACCATTATTCTTTTCATTTCATTATTGGCTATGCCCATTGGACTCGTAATAGATTACGTCGAGACGTCATTTGTGTCATCATGGTTGCACACCTAATGGTTGACAAACTACCAGCTCTACAGTGGGATGAGCTTAAAAGGGACGTAATGACTCACTGAAAGCTTGTAACGGATGCTTAACAAATCCTCAGTGTAATTCAACAGGTTCAGTTAATTCTACGTTGTAATTATGTGGAACAATGAAATCAGTTCTGCTTTGAGTCTGTTCTGTTCTAATTACCCATCGACTGGTGAAGCCTAGCTTTTTTAATTGGTACTCGACTGCTTTCTCAAGGACTCATTGGTTGACGTAGTTACATTCAAGGACACTCCGTGACCTTCATCTCTAACCATCAGTTTGTCACTTTGATGTGTTTTACCGTACCTTGAGGTGGGAGAATAAGAGCAGTGATTGGGCGACAAAACAATGTCGGATTTCTTAGTTGGTAGCATGTTTATGTTTCTGGTGATTGTAGTGAGATATACTTGTACGATTATGTGGGTTCAATGAGAAACTGACCCAGGGCTGTCTTAACTTTATCCTTGGGCCTCTACATTTCAAGGGCAACCAAGTAAACATAGTTTCATTCTTTCTGAAAACTTAAACCCGTTTGTACACATACAGTTGACAGTGACGCTCGATTAACACACAGAGATAGATATTTGTATGCGGTTGTCGCAGAATATTCACTACAAAACTGTGTTCTAACTAAAGCCTATGTGTGCTGTGTTGGTGTTAGCAAGTTTTTGTGGACTAAACATATTTGTCACCGGCCTACAAGAACACATCGATTCTGCCTATTTCCTTGAAGGCCGTTAAACTGGCTGCATGAGTACGCACTCGTCTGAGCGGAGCTGCCAATTTCGTCAATTCGGACTCAGCAGTGAACTACACATATTGTTCATAGACAACATATTAAGAAACTTGATTGATTAAAATATTCCTAACCATCCGATTGTTTGTTCCATGCAGTCTGCCAGGTAAATGCCACTCGGTCGAATGTAGCAAGGCGTCAAATCCCGGTCACGTGTGAAATTATCGGAATATACTGCCTACCTACTAGTAAAATTGTAATATCCAGGCCTCGAACTGTCCTATCTGACATTAAGCTGCTGTCTACTACTTTTCAGATGACATTTTATTTGCAACACGGTATTAATTGTCCTAGTTTCATAATCATATCTATTCTCTAAGCGTCTCAATGACGATTGCCGTGGGAAAGCTAAACCTAAGTAAAATCAACCGAATCTGAAAATAAATCCACAGAACAAGACTTCGTTTTTTCATCATATTTTTGATAGTGATTCTTTAAATGTTGAAACCAATGAATGTTCTTCGTTAGTGATCATACTTTTCTTGAAAATAGGAAAAATATATAACGACGGCATATTTCATCTTACTTCAAATTCCCCCTTAGTGTATTTTGCCCCTCGAAGCGATATACGTTCCTCCTCCTTCACGCGGTAACCGAAAGCGAAGCCGACAACGTGACAATAAACGAGACCGGCAATTGTCATAGCCAAACTGGTGCGTTCGCAGCCGTTCTCACAGAAGAATATCAAATTGGTTGAGGCAATGCGATCCACCACGGCGTCTTTGGAATTAGATAGGCGGTGGTCAATCGAGCCATCAATCGAACTTCCGTTTCGCTTGGTCTTCACGTGTCTTCGACCCATGCCTGCTGATGCGTCTACCAGCGACTGAGCAGTGATAGCACTGGTGAACAGACCGCGTGTGTTGTTCAAGATTAGCCGCAGAATTTGATCGAAAATCTATCGATCCCAAAAGAATAGAGCGCTCAATCACTTTTTAATATGTGAGCACCGGATAGAACAGTTTCGGTGAAGACCAATCAAAAGATCGAAGAGGTTGACAGATTTTGCTTTAGCCAAAGTATTATGGAAGAGGAGGCCGACTTAAATGTCTACTACGGAGCGAAATTTACGTAAATTCAATCAGGGAATTTTCTGGTCTCTAGTTAAGGGTGAGTTTGTCTCACGGATAATGTGTAAAGTATTATCTTACATAATGCGTAGGATGGCAACGACATGTACAGCTGTAAGAGATTGTCACCTGGAGAAACGTGAACCCACATTGAACTACATGGATAGAGGATGAATGAACATACTAATTACCATGGCAGTACCGCTTTAAAACTTAGAAACTTGAGTGTTTTATCTAAAAATCTCTGCGGGTTACACTAAGTAATGACGTCACACATAGTGAGACACTGTGAACTTAAACCTGAGTGTCAAGAATTTCTGACGGGAACGATCAGTGCACACGATAAATCGGGCAAGTGATGTATTCACTAGGTCACTGTTAGTAGGTCCGTTTCCAATTGCGTAGCAACCTCACTTTTAAAGTACCTATTTTGTACGACTGCCAAATCACGTTATTTGTGGTTCTGTGTGAATGTTTGGTTTCATAGGTTAAAAAAGGGGTAGTGGTGGTTACGTAATCGGACCAAAAGGGCACATACACTCAACTGTTCAGAGAGCATGAGGTCAACCGCACTAGTGAGTTAACCACAGTCACAGATGTTTGGGCGTCCGTCCATTCACCTTCAGTGTAAAAATCCACAGGATGTGCTTTGTAACTAAAAATCCACAAGCACGCAGGGATTATCTTTGAAATCAGCGTATTAACGGCTCACTATACGCTGTTCAGCCGACCCCAAGCTAAGTTCACTCGGAACATAGTACGTTATTACGAACTGTGCACAACTCTACCCTTCTTTAATACATTGTTGGTTCTTTTCATGTTTATGCATAATCGTCTGACTGGATTATGTATTTTGTACCAGGTCTCGAAACAAGATTCTTTAGTACAACTTGTTTACTCTTTATTCCGATTTAGAATTTAATCACCGTATCACTTGAACCTGGTGGTTGCATGCTTATTAGGCCAGTCTTGATGAAGTCCTTGCAACACATTGTTACACTAATGATTGTCCTTATCTAAGGAGGAATGGACGTTCTGATGGTTGACGGTCATATTCGTCTATACTGTTGCCGGTGTTTACACCGTGTGACAACCGAAAGTTGCTCTACGACCATACAGGACTACGATTAAGACAAGGGGACCCCACTTTTGATTTAAAGATGGCTCGTCTCTTTCCGAATTCAGTACGCTAGTGTACACAAGGAAACTATTATGACAGTTGTCACTCAAGACTGATACTCCCGGTGACCTCAGTATCCTCATTATCATTTCATGTATCATGTTACAGAAAATCCTGTGAACAAAACGTCATCTTCCGCCGACATAATTTGTCCAGTTGTGATGAAAATAGGTGCGGGCATGTTGGTCAGGCTAGTGAGCGGACTTTTCAGCTCTTCATCAGAACACACTAAGCTTACGAGTGTGTGGAATATCTACATTTCATCTCCATCCTCGATTATATTAATCGCAACGAGCTTGACAATTGTCTTGTTATTTCTTGTTTCACCAATCTTCAAAAGCATAATGAGCACACAGTCGTGGGAATACAGTAAATAGTGTACACTGCACATTGTTACCTGATAACCAGAATGGATTCTGAAAATGCATCTCACGCACGACCAACTTGCTTGAAACCAAAGGAGATCAATGGAGGTCAGCCGGTAGATATTATCTGCCTGAATTACTCTAACGAGTTTACTACAGATTTAACTGCACGTTTCTGTGTATGAAGTCAGACAAGTATGGTGTAACTGAACCCTTATTCCTATGGCTTATTGATCAGCACGCTGTTCTAAGTTACTACTTATTGACGTGCTGTTTAAATGGCACCCCACAGCCAGCAGCGCTTCCCAAGCTTTCCGTCTAGTCCGTTGTTGCTCTTTGTATTCACTGATCGAAATTTGGAGCATGCAGATTCCGCTCAATGATCTGCACTGATAACACGAGAACGTAGAGAACAATGGATAATTTTATTAGACTGCAAAAACCTTTAAATTAACGCTGACATTTACTATTGCTGATGAACTCAGGATAGGTCACAAGGTTGAAATCAACGGTGTATTTCGCACTTGAAGTGAACGTAGCCAGCAGGCGCTACCAACCACATCAGTCCATCTTGGTGCGTTAAGGGAGACGTGGTGCCAAATCTCTGGCTGCCGTCAGTATGAAAACAAAAATTTGTTGATATAACACCGCTTGTGTGTGCGCTTGCGTTGTTTTCATCATCTTATCAGTCTTCTTATTTAATCCTTTCCAACAAGACCTAATTATGTGTACATGCAGGATCAACGCGAACGCGATGCTGATTCGCAAACCGTGACAACAATTAAGTCCGTTAAATGTTCTGTCCAAATTTTCGAGGTGGACGTACTGTTTTAAACTTCACTGGAAAGTCAGGTTTTCAAGTTGTGTTTACCAAGCAATTCAGAAATACTTCTGCAAAAAAATCAACTTCATTTGAAACAATGGTTTAAAACGACCTCATTATTTTTCATCTAATACCACGACGTTTTGAAAATGTGCTCCTGTCAAGATTTAGACAAACAGACAAATGGGACAGTGCTTACGATCGGCGGTGGAGGCCCGTATTTTGGCAGTGGAATGCGATGAAATTCCGCGTGTTTGTTTACATATTCTAAGTAGGCTTGAGGAATGTTTAAAGCTTGCGAATCAATCACTTGATCAGTTGCAATGAAGTGCGGTTTGTCGAATACACTTCTGAACATTTGTTTCATACTTTGTAATTCATTTGCTGCAACCGGCTCGCCTTGTTTATAACTATCTGTGTCCATGTCGTAGCTGAATGGTTTGCAAGGTGTTGATAGCTTCTTTATACCTTCGACGAATTTTTCTTCGAACTCCTGAAAATAAGTGAGCGTGATATTTAAGTGGCTACTATACCAGCAATAAATGTGAATATATGCATACAGAGAATACTGAAATATCTTGAATATTTAAACGTTTTGGAACCAGCGGAACAGGTTTTAAATTTTTTTACTCACTGGAAGTAAATATAACTTCTTTGACGTGATTTCATTTTGTGAACGTTTAGATTTGTTCACACGAAACTCAGATTTGGTATGGGCAGAGGCAGTTATTCACTTGATCATTGGGCATCTGAGCAGGGCCTGCGATCGGCTTCGAAGGAAAATCTTATGGATTTTGTAGGTCGGGTAAAATTCGTAATTCGATCTAATTTTTGGATTCGGTTAAAAATTTTAGCTGGCTCATTTCGCGAAAAGCCTTCTTCTCCTCAGAGTTTACCGTCAGTAAAAACCATCAGTAGTATGTGTACCTGTCCTAAGGGTGAAGTGAATGCCAACCCAATTGACAGAAACGGACTGACCAATTCTTCTTCTAGAATGTCAAAACCGTCAAGTTTCAAGCGTCTACTTTGTTTTATGGAATGTTAACTGGGGTGTGATGCAGTTCAGCTGACAAAACATGCCACTCATACAGAGTCTGTCAACCTCCTGAAAATACCACCGGTTAGATCCCGTTTGATTTACGAAAGCACACCTTAAATAAGCACACTAGACGACGGAGAATATAGATAGTATGGTGTACAAATGGGCGGATCCCGGTAACTAAGCAAGCAATCGATTAGTTACTTTGATGCAGACGTCCTTCTATTCGGTTGCTTTTCTAATTAATGGTTAGGATGATGAAATGCTTTTAGTAGGGAGTTTTCTGCAGTAGAAATATGCTGGAGAAAACGCACAGAGCACCAAAACTCAGAATCACCCAGTAGAACTTCGGAATGTGCCACTACGGCTGCGAAGTAAATCCAATGTAAGTTGTTCACACCTTTCAGAGAATAAGGGGTTAAAGAAATATATTAACCATGATTCAAATTTAAGCCAAAACCGTTTTACGTTTAGGAGCGTTTGTCGGATGTCAGTGTCGACAGGAAACTACCGAGTTGATCAACCAGTGGTTACTCAATGGTACGAGTTCCATTGATGCTAATCATCATGGTTGTTTGTTAGCTAAAGTGCTCTAGTCTGTTTAAGGCTAGTGTTGAAAAAATATCTGGACAATTCACTATGAGTGATTGACAGTACAACCGGAAAATGGATTCAAAAGTTTCGGGCGGTCACCTCAAGTTCTACTCCGCTGATTCCCTTCAGTGGAATGGATTCCGTAAAGTTGTTCTTGAAGCGCCATTTATATGTTTCTCCGCTCGCACCAATTACATATTCGTTACGTAAACATACCCAAATCATGTTTGGCATGGAAACTGGCACTCGAACGTGATCAGCACTGAGTGCACCATCCTCCGAACATACTCCGTGCAAAGCTACATTCCAGTAGGCAATCGTAACATGGTCATGAATGCGTTGCACGGTTGGACCATCTGGCTGAGATGCACCGTAGATTGGCCAGCCGACCAGTTGTCGAAAATTTGCCAAGCCAGTTGTGCGTCGAGTGCATAGTTCGTCAATTTGTGAACCGTTGTCTGCGACCTAACACCAAAATTGAGACGTATATTTCTGTCATCTTGTGCTATAAATATCGTCATATTCTTTGAGAAGAAGTGTTGGTGAAAGATTGTGTGGTGCAATTTACTGAATTTATAGACAGAAGTAACAAACACAATTCTAGAGCTCAAAAGCCGAACAAAATAACGTAGAGGAATGTTTCGAAGTGAACAAGCCACCGTCTGATATTCCTTCTCCGAAGATTTGGTATATTAATTCATCCAAAATGTCAGGTTTGAACAAAATTGTTCCGAATTTTACACATTTGAGATGTTAGCTTATATATTAGCGTTGATTTACCATGTGCTTTGTGAACTTGCTTTTATAAGATGTTGCTTAGCTGAAGCATCTTTATCAGAGCTCTGGCAACTCTGTTAACTAAACTAATTATTGTTGTTGTTCTTTTGTACTGTTTATTCGATACTCAGCTGCACCCCGCGCAGAATTCCGTAAACGGTTGGGTACCCGTGGTTGTTCTAAGTTTAAGTATTCATATTGTTTCTTTCACGTCATTCGACAGAAATTATTGTGCGTCACTGTCTATCTCACGATAGATATTTTACGTAATTAATCGTTGAACCATGAACTTGCGCCAGTTGATGTCTTTTAGGTTTGATGCTCAACTACACAACCAATGCCTTAAGATACGCTGTTGCGATTGGATTTTTTAAGCATCCTTGTATTGCCACCAGCAATAACGTTACAGATTATATTATATCTGCCAGAGAAAAGAAACCGAATGTACAGATTTCCGGTGAACGCAGTTACCACCTTCAGCGGTAGTAGTAACATCAAAATGATTTGTCACTCACAAATTATGCACTCAAAAGGAAGTACTTCGGGTGTAACGTTACCACCTCTCGCAGGTTTTGCTTTCAGAGCGACCTCTCCGTTAGTCGTTTTCAGTGAAAGCGCCGGACTAAAATTTTATCTTCGTTAAAGTATTCGTAAAAGTATTCAAAAGTATTCAAAATCCAGTCACGGCATGAATATGCAACGTAGATGAATTCTACCAGGAACGAACCCCAAACCTGGTGCTTCGTTCACAAAGCGGTTGGTTGTTAAGTCTACTTGAAGGCATAAGATACGATCGGCTATGCGTGATGTCCAATTTTCATCGGCTAAACTTCTTATCGCTTACTCGCATTAAGTGAACATACAGAATACGTTATATTCGTTATCCCCACCGCTATTGTAAGTTGATTGAATGGAAGTGAGGTAATGTAACAGTAATCCGCTTACATGGACTCATGCTAAATGACCGATAGTTGTTTTCCGATTGGTTCAGGTTGTGGCCTGGTTAGTGTTGATTTAGTCAACCACTTTCTACTGCAGTAATGTGTTGACGGAAGTACAGAATATGACAACGCGTCTAACGAAAATAGATCAAATTGTTGTAGAGTATGTAAATACCCAGGGCTAGAAATAATTTTCAGTTTTCCCCGAAGTTCCCAAACACAAGAAAAGAAGTCATTGCCATACACTCGCAAAGGAAACCTCAGTGACAGTGTTGCCTAATTGTCGCGAAATGCACTGGTCGCATGAAACACTATTCGCTTTCCCGGTAGCTGTGCCCAGCAGCAGTGTCATTAGGTAGTGAGCACAGTTTCTAAAACTTATGCACGAGTAGGAATTTAATTATCGACACTGACGCCTCAACATCTAGCATGCAGTCATGCCTAAGCTGACTTTGTTCTGGCAGGCTAGTAAAATGTGTAGATGGGACGGATCCAGATGGTGACTTCCAGAAGCAATGAACCATGTCACCCAAGTATTGTCGCGTTGTACGGAAGCCAACGCTGCTGCAGTTTGTGTGGCTGCGCTTAAGATTAAAGCAGATCCAATATCGAATCTTCGTACAGTCAGTCCGTCTTAATTATTGCTATGCTCTGATACACTAGCATGTCCTGCGTATATCTACCTATTGGTTCGGTGTTTATTTCACGAGTATGTGCTGTTAATTTTCTGGAATTTCGTCACAAGTGGTTTCGACTTTATGAGTAAAACTGTTGATGTTTCGTTTCACTTAGGTAATTTTCGACTTTCAAGGTTCGCTTGGAGCATTCGGCCGAATGTTGCAATTACCTATAACACAAACAGTTCATGTTCAGAAATATATATAGTTTTTCACAATTAATACCATGGATCCTTCTGCATCATCTCATTGGCTGCATGGTTTCAATTTCTTTCTCAAAAGCTAGGCTACCGAGAGTTACGCTGTTTCCTTCAAAGGAACACGACATTCCTTTGGATAAACGGACTGGTGCTCACAAATTTTCAAGTAACCAACATTTTGAACCGAGGTAGACAGCCTTTCTCCATACTCGGGCCGGGCGATACATCAGCAACTGGAAAACGAGCCGCGCTCATCAAGAGCATTTGACAGTCAACAACATTTCCCTTAGTTCCCTAAAAGTAAAATTATCTTCCCGTTAATTTTTTAACGTGAGGACAACGACAACGTATCCCTTATAGTATGATCAACGCGATGGCTTAGCACGAAGAAACGGTCAGTTTATTAACTCCAGGCCGGATATCACCTGAATAAAGTCGGAAATCCCAGTTTTCGATGACCTCAGACGTCTCTTCCTGTCTAATTTTTCCGTATTTTTTCGCAATTAATTTACACTACCAATGAGCAGTTTGGCAGATCTGGTGAGTTTAATGAGACCCCATTGTGAGAAATCACGACTTTGTTTGGATTCGAACCAGAGCCAGAAACAGCATGCCCAAACGCGGTGAGCATTCTACTAATGGAGCTACGAAGCCACGTCGAGCCCGCTGGTGGATTTCAACTTGAACTGTTTGAGAAATCTTGCTGGAATGGCCGATATTTTGGACCGTTTGAGGGGTTCCAAGTTAGACCGTGGGGCTGGTTGATAACAGAGTCCGAATGTAGAATTTCCGAGCTCTCAGCGTGGCTTCATAACTCAGCTAGTAGAGGGTTTGCGGTGTTTGGGTATGCTGTTCTCGTCACTGGTTCGAATCTAGTCGAGGCCCTGATTTATCACAAGTACGTCTAGTGTAAACTGGTGTATAGTTTTTAAAGCAACTGGGTAGCACTAAGGCGTAACAGAATCTATTTACGATGTATAATTCACTGAAATTGCGTTGAAATGGTGGAGTCATAAATAAGACAAATTAATATACTATCAACTGTTGTTTGTTTCGCAAATGTCTGTCAATGGTGGACAATCAGGTAAACAGCACCATCTAAATTGGAGTCAGTTATAGGAGTGCGTTACTGGTCCGTGAGGTATTTTGAGTAGGGTTGTTCGCATATCTCCGTACTGTTGATCATCGGTGCAACAACAAACTGGAACTATGAGCTAGTCAAATTTATGAGTGCTTGATGAGTTTCGCTAGTGCGCCAGGGGACATGACATTCCATTTTGGGACCGCTAGTTGTAAGTTATTAAACCCTACACAAAATTCTCAGATTATTATCATTTCTAAACCTACTCCATATATACATTGTTCAACATGCAAACAACGGGTTTACATTTATCCCTAGATGACGATTGCCTCAATAGTTCCAGTAAAGCAACGCCTACAGGCGCAGTACGCCATTAAATACTCACTTTACTGTTCATATTGTGGTACACGCGTGACTGATCGTTCAAAGATACCTGAAGAATTAAAGCACATCTGACCAACAACCATAAGAAATTCACTTGTTGCGCAAAACCGTGACAAAAATGTCACGCTACTTACTACCAGAGAGCCGGTGACTATGCTTTTCAGCCTATACTATCTTTGAAAAATATCAGTGAGATAATCGCGATTTTGAAATGGATCAAATTACAGTGAGGATGGTGTTCCGGTTAGATCATGTGTTACCATACCAGTTGATCTATTAATTTACTGCAAGGACTGAGAAATTTCATACTTAAATTATTATTTATCGCTTGTGTTTGTGAGAACCATGTTCTTAACCTGCGTCTACTCATCAGTCACTGTAACATAACGGTTTAATCAATCCAGAGAGTATTCTGGTTAGAACTGTGACCACATTAAAACCTTTTACCCAGTTTTAACCAGATCTGGAACACCCATAAGATTCAGCATGCCTGGAAATGTAGGGGATAGACGGCACCAGTCGAAAGTAGATCTATACTTCTGAACTGAATAGTCCTCAAGTCCATTCACCCTATTTATCCGATTGTGACCAGATTTGTGACAACCATACCCACCGATATTTTTGTGAAACCAACCGAAAATTGACTTCATTGACCCTACAGCAGATGTATGTTGTAACCAAAAGGTCTTCAACACGGCAGCTGATTTTCTTCAATGTTAACATAATTACAAGTGAGAAGTATGATATAAACGAAATTCATCTTATAACGGCCATCCATTCTCACTCTGACCGCCAGTTCAATTTTTTTTTATCATACGCAGTCCCATAATGAAACGGAACAAGCAAGAAGAAGTTATTGTACTAGCTTTTCGCGACTTATTTGCATTTTCACACAAGTAGTCTTTTAGCTGGAAAAAACTTGTCTGCCGGCTTAAAAACCATGTAAGAAAACCCGTTTGATTACTTACCAAAATTCTTTTACCATGTTTGAGCAGGTCTGCCGTTGTGTACCACTCGGAAATATCCAGATAGACAAGAATTTGATATAATTTCGGATGTCTACGCATCCATTCTGTGAATTGCAGACTGAATCTAAGGGGAAGCTGTGAGAAGGCAAATATTATTATATTTAATGTCCTTACCTGGTCACGAAGATAGGCGTTAAAACAAATTAGCAAGTAGTAGCGTTCGAGTTGATGAAGCAGACGTTCTCGTAGTTCGAGAGCCAACGTTTTCTTCTGCAAAGAGCAAACAAATGGATGCATTAAGTCGTACAACCACATGTTAGAAACACGTTGATGAGCTGTGTTACGCCTGATCATGGGGCCAGAAACAGCCCAGTTTCATGTCAAAGTATCATCCAAAACAAACGAGTGTAAACAAAATAATAACTCAGGTATACTTGATTAATATGGTTTAAAACTGTTACTAATATAAATTACCTCGGCCAAAAATGAGCAATCTGCCTAGCACGAGCGTTTACTTGGGAATCGATGCGAATTCGATGAAAAATTAATTTTCAGCAGCCAATCACTTACGCGCTCACTTTTGGAGACTGCGCGAAATATCGGTCAATTTCATGAACCAAATGCTTTTCAGGAACTCGTGGCTCGTCACTAAATAAAGGGAATCTGTTACAATTTGAAAACTAGTTTGGTTTCAGATTTCTATGGAAAGCGAAATAATACCTTGACAACTGTCGTCCTGCTATTAACTATTGGCTGGCTGGCGTGAACACACATCGCTAAGAACATAATTCTAATTGGTCGTAGCTCACCATTGGGAAACGTTTCATATGGCGTTTACGAAGTTACCGCGTTATACTTAAGCACTGAAAAAACAGTCACAATTACCGATCCATACCAAGCCTACATTTTAAAACAGACGCTTGAACTGACTTACTAACATCATTTACTACACTAGGGTTAACAGCGAAAAGCCCATTACCATTGACTGCTAATTCCAATGTGATCTGTGGTTTCACCTGTATCTCTGGAAGCATATGTATCGGCCACACGTTAAGGCAGTTTGGACGAGCAGATCCCTAGATGTCTGACCATTTCTGCAAATCTGAATTTGCATATTATCATCACTAGACGCTTGAATAAAACTGGACACAAGATATACGCAACTATAGTTATTCAAACACTGGGTGTACAGATTGAAACCTGTGAGTTCTGCAACAGTTCGTTAAGTGAACCGTGTTCTGTTTTAGCAGAAACTAGATCACCCTTCTTGTTTCCTAATGGTAATTTCCAACTACTTTTGGTTTGTTCTCTTTCACTGTATTCAAACTTTGTTTATTTTAATTGTGCATCAGTTTGTGAGTTCAGCTTAAACCTTGTCATTCTAATTTTTTGGTATTCACATCGTCCTGACCACCAACTTTCATCCGTAAATCTCTGCTTTGTTTTTCTTGAGAATTTCACGGCGATACCAACATTTGAATCAACAACATCATCACGCTACTAGATCGAGTATGTCATTGAATTGCTCCTTGTGTTTGTGTCCGTTCATGATAACTAACCTTTATCATTTTCACTGTAGTGGCTGCTGAGAAGCGGTCAAATTGTCTGCGTACATTACAACCTACTCTCTGATACTCAATTGCCTCAACATCACAATCACGGTAAAAGATGTACTTGTGTCTTTCTTTCGTGTATACACACATCTATAAAAGCGCGACAATAAGTGTGAAATTTCTAGACGAAACTTTTTGTAATCTACCGCGTAAAATTGAACCAATGATAGTGCAGATACACCGTTGTTTGCTAGGAAGGACCACTTCCGTGAAGAGCAAAAAATTAATACGGATGCATTACGAACGACTAACAAGATCAGTAAGTCACTGAATAGAACTAAGAGACGTACATGTTGCAAAAATCCAACAGGACCGTGGACAGTGATTGTGCCAGTAACTTGGAGGTCAGAGGCTTGAATATTCGCTATTCCAATGATCCAACCGATTATGGGAAAATAGAAGTTTAAGTCTGACACTGGGTACCGGCTAATACTTCAGTCCTTCGAAGTTCGACTATTGTTACTAGAAATCGATTTTAGTCTGCCAATTTGATTTTCTGTATTTGCTAGCCATTAGGTCTTGTGCTAGTCGGCCATTGAGGCAATATGTTTGAGTGCAACAGGACGTGGCCAGGTGTGGGTGATATTCGTTACTTAATTTGCTAAACCACTTTCTCAGAAAAATGGTAACATTCTGCATAAAACTGCTCTTAAGACTAGCTGATCGACGTTTTGGCACGTAGCATGTCAGTTTTGGACTCCCTCCACAGTCCAGATATGATGGTTTGATAAGCATAAATGAAAACAGAAGCAATCAGTGTTTGAGAGTGTAAAGCGTGGAACAATCAAAAGGGTGTTAGTTCGCGTTGGCGGTAGACTAGCCAGCATTAGCCGATAAATATAGTTTGAATAAACTTGGGGATCTAGTACCTATTTCATGAGGTCAATAAACATTGAGTTTACTAAGTGAAACTTCACTCTCAAAGGATTTTTATTAACCAATGAAAAGTTAATTACCCAACCTTTATAACGACGAGTCTATACGAAGACGGTTTGCATGGTTCGGCCCTTTGAACCCTTGTTCACGTGGCTCAAATTTTGCCCTTAAAAACAAATTCCCATCAACTGATATTTGTCCAAATTTTCTTCGTAGTCGGTTCTCGTGACTAGTATTCTTTGCATACTAACCGAGTAAGACACGCTACTTGTGTTGGTTGAAAGTCACAATGCTTTTTGAATATGTCAGTGAGTATGCGTCACTAACACGCTGTTTTTCTAACTTGCTACTACTGTATTTTGCATATACATAACCGGTTTCAAGCTAAATTCAGCAATATCATAGATTGAAAGTGAACTTTGAATCTGCGTATAGGGATTTGGTTATTCATCATCAAACACTTACATCCATGTCGAAAGAAAACATTATTGATTCCAGTTCCAGCAGTACTTCCAAAATTTCCTCACGTAAGTTTACCACATCGTCACAATCATCGATGGCACGATCAACCTGTTGGATGAGAAATTTTTCAGAGTCTACAGTCTCCCTCTACAGTCACTTTCCGAAGCACACATAATGAACTTGTTCGATTTAGTGTACATTTGTGAGAAGAAACTTACTTAGAGGGCCTTGACAACACCCGATGGGAACCGTGCGTAAACGCGAGTTCGAGCCCATTGCATTTGATGCAGGAGTCCGATGATATATGAACATTTTTGGTGAAAAATAATTGCTCACTGTTTCGTAAAAACTTTAAGGGTACACTTAAAATGCAACTTTTTGTCTTCTTCCCTGTACAGAAAATTGTGCCTGAGAGCTAAGACACGGCGATTCGATTAACGATTATTCGGACGTCAACATTTACGGGCGCCTCATTTATTTAATTGAAGTGTTCAACTTTTGCTCTCAAGTGAAATTAAAAAATTGAACAGTCTTCAACAACTGCCATTTCTTCGCGTTTCACAAAAAGGAAAATCAGAAAATTGAATGAAGACTTCTTTGTCCCACAATTATACGTAAACCGTAGTTCACAAAGAATTACGACTTTCTAAAGTGAGACGTGGTTTCAATTTCTCTTAAGGACAATGCGTTTAGTTGCCAAGCAATTGATCACAAAACGAAGATGTGACTCTGTAACTGCGAGCTACTTTTAGATATAATCTAATCATTTCATGCACAGGTAGCTCTGTTTAGGTGCTAGATTTTTCCAACCAGCTTGGTATTTAGTATGCGTGCAGTTCAGCACCAACCGAGAGGAAATCCTCAATACCTGGGATATGCGAATAGAGACTTAAAAACCTGATCACTTAAAAACTGGTGATACTACCATGTTTGGCAACAAAAGGTTTGAAATCAAAGTTCCAAAATTGGTGAACAACCGAATATCCAGACCTTTAACCAGAGACACTAACACCGTCGTTAGTTCTGACAAACATAAACCTTTGTTTCTTTGCACGCGTCTAGAAATGGTCTCCACAACCCTAGGGTAGGTTTGGATTCGGAGCGTTCACTCTCCATATCACTTGATCCGCTTTACTGTGCAAGCCACAGTTTTTCTTATGATAGCCGGGTGTATTAAACGATTGTGTTTTTGTCATAACCATTCAGCAGTTGACCCAAAGATCGTACCAGGTAGTATGAAATTTTGAGTGCATGTGACTGTACGTATTGCTTTGTCTCCGGAAAGACCAATCCGCATTCACCGCTCAAATTGAGGGCGCCCCAGATCAGCGATGAGCCAGTTCCAAACAAGCACCCAAGATGAAGTATTGTCAGCCATCTCAAATAGTCCCAGAATTGTACCAGTCTAACACGACAGTCATTGGGACTGCTGCTTTAGGTACGCTTATCTGCGTTCACATCACTCCACCCCTAGTAATCGTTGGAATTTTTCCTCATCCGATTACGTCAAAATACTGACTAGAAGTGACGTGTATTTTACAATTCCGTGTACGACTCTTCTAGGATAACTGATATCTAAGCGCCATTTGCACCCCATATGTCAATGTGCGCCTTTCTTGGTATTCTCATTCAAGCGTGAGTTGAACAGACTCTCCTCTGTGGGCTCAGTCTTTGTGTGCCCTCTGTACTGGTAACAATCATAAACACATAGTTTGGCGGTTCAAACGATTCTCTCAACTTTTCACATCTCGACAGACACCATATATTTTCAGTAAATGTTGCATCCTTCAAATTTTTTATGCTGTGTCTATCTGGATACTCCTGCTTATGACCACCATTGGTCAGTCATGGAATAAGACACGGACAGTAGACAGAGTGTGATCACGTCGCGGTGAAAATACACGTGTACTTAACTCACCATATAGACAAATGGAAAGCACAGTTCTTAGTTGATTTAAGACTCAGGCACATCTATGATTCTGGAAGAAGGTAAATTTTACCTAGTAAGCCAACGTGGATTTCTTCTCACTTGCAGACTAGCCAAAGTACTAGATGTGCTTCCGTGAAAAATATCGACGAGTTTAGCTTTATGCCACCTTTGATTTTTCGTCGTTATGTGTGTGGCATTATGTAGCTGCTCACATGTGTAGTCGACTTCGGTCGCACGAATGTTTACTCAATGTTTGGTCAAGAATTACTACTGGTGACAGAAGACCGCAGCCGACTTAAAGTTTATCTTGCTGATATCAACCATCTGGGCGTTGAAACACGAAGAATGGAACAAATGCACACCCGGGGCCCAGTATCTCGGTTTTAATCATCCCAAATGTAAAGGTGGTCTGGAAGCCTGTCTACAAATCCGATCTAGTTATACTGGACAAATGCGGCCTCATCACATAAATTAAGACATTAGTTTAGTCTATGTACTTAGTAAATTTAATCTTTCGTGTACGCAAGTAGACGTACTATGTGGAAAACTCTTGTTTACCTGTAATCTTGGGCCTATTTTGTAAGCCACACTGATCACCGGACAAATCTATTCATTTTTATGAACAGATCGCGTGAACCAAAGTTGTACAACACCATGATTAACTATGTCTGAACTACAAAATTCTCCAGGTTGCTCTAAACAGTGTTTACACAACCATCGATTGACTGATTGCACTCGAAGCAACATAGACACCTGTACGCAACGTGGGTTCCTATATAACGATAAAGACTTTCCAACTGTAACAGAAACGCCGTTTAATCTTCAAACCTAGTGACGTTTATTGTCAGTTGCCTCGAGAATGCCCAAATTCTATGCGGTAGGTTGAATTGTGTAAAATTACCTTAACACTTGCTTCATCTTATCTTCACCAACAAAATTCTGTCGATGCACCTGGAAAAACTACTTACCTGACTGTTCTTTCATACAGATTATGCTCATTACTCTTTTAGTATTTTTGATTTAGGTAACCTACAAAATGTACATAGCTGAAGCTGCCTAACTAGGATACATCACATGTGTTTCGATCAACCTATTGATAATTGCATTGCTTGAAAATAATCTCCCAAGGCATTCCGCAACCTCTATGTTTATCTGCAGATCTGAGAAAGGGCGAAACCTAACGTGAGTTGTAATCATAAAAGCACATTCAAATGACTACCTCTTCTTTGATTTGAACCATAAACGGTAGGTAGCGTCCAACCTGGCGTACAAACTGGAATTTTCCTTCCTTGACTCGTTGATGTATTGGGGTGAGAAACTGCGTTTCACTACGCTTTTTGTACGTGGTCACTCCCAAAGTTTCTTTCGTAGGATCTGCCCCATCCTGTCCTTGTTCCTCACTGTTCTTTTGTTTTTGCAATACTGGCTTCTTTTTCACTGGTTTCTTCTCAAATATCCCAGTTAACGGAGTTGCCGGATGAATGATCACAATGAGAGCATGCAACTGGCGTAAAATTAAATGTGCCATTGTCATTCCCAGTTGGATGGTACCATCGTGAATTTTACGACCGCTAACCAGAACACCCATTAATCGCTCAATTGAATCATAAGTTTCCACAGCTTGGACGAATGAGCTTTTTGGAAGAATAGCATTGCACATGTCCTGTTGGAAAATGAGACGAACGTACCGAGCAGCTTTAATAGTTGGACAAGATCAAAACTTTTGATACGAGAAAATGATAAGCTATCACATAAAAGACATCGTTCGATGCACTGGTGAAATAGCAGTTTGTTTAAACCGGCGTAAAAGAATAAGTTATGCAATGTCGACGTTTTAACTGATTTCATCAGCCTCGTACAAAATGGTAGACGTATGACAAAGGCAGCTGAACAAAGTGAATTTAGCATCAGAAAGTCATTATTGAGAATGGTGAATACTGTAAAGCAGTAACTCCTGCCCACATAACGCTGAATGCTTTGATTCGGCCATCAGGGATTCAATGATGGACAGCAGTTAGAGGTTTGGATACCGCGTCAGCACTGTTCAGATTCAATAGTCATCAGCCTTTTTGCATCCTGACTGTTATCAGTATTTGGCTGATGAACTTATTCTCCTGTAGATTGCGAACTTGTGGTTCTAATGAAATGTAGGGGACAACGTATTGTTTCGAACAGTAGTGAGTGTAACTTAATCAGAGTGCCATATTAGTAATGACTATAGCGCATAACTAAATCACTTTCTAGAGAGTTTCAACCAGTAACCGATTACTGGTTTCTCCACTCGAAGTTAGAAAGAGTCCTAATCATCTGTACCGCATAGTTTTTCACCGCTGACATGCGATCGCGTTCAACATTACCCCGTTGACAAAACGTGAAAGATTTTCCTGATATTCTGTAACAGTTACTACGAAAGAAAGCAGTCTGATCAGGATCACGGTTAGCTAGTCACACTCGAGGTAGTTAGGAAGTAGAATTCATTAAGCCACTGGTAATGTTGCCTTTTTAAGTTGAGGTTTCTGTTTAGCTTTTGAAAGCTAACAGCCCAAACTTCTTGAACCCCATAAAATCTGTAGAATAGTGAGTTATGCAACGTAACCACACCTATCCTCGTAAAGTTATCACGTAGAATTAAGATAATCGTAATCATTTGCAATCGTGAATACGCGTAACACAGAAAACAGGAGAAGTGTTTGGTCAACACGTACCTATAAAAACACATCGCACATCTGGTCGTTTTGGTGACACTATGTAGTCCATGTTCAGCAAGGCAGGGACACATCTGGTTTCCATGGCAATCTTATATTCATGTGATGACAGTGATAATTAACTTTAACCAATTTCTGAAGACGATAGCCTTTGTATGTGAGAGGAAAGAAAGTTGGGCAAAATAAGTATTAGTCATTCACAAGAAGTCTGTAATTCGGCAAGCTGAGAAGAGTGCGGTAATTCAAACTTTAATCCTGAAACTGAACGACCTGAATCAGTCGTTAGCGAAAATGTCTTGAAAACATTGAGACTGTACCTTTATTCCCGGTCACGTTTTCTTTGAGCTCAATAGTTTTTCTGGACATTACGCAGACCATTGATATCCTGCTCAAAAAGTTACTTTTACATTCTCAAGTTGACCATCACTCACATTTGATCGCAGCCTTNCGGCGTGGATGTGCACCACTGACGAGCTTTAACGAGAGCGAAGCTCGAGTCTAGTGATTCTTTTCGAAAGAGGTTGGCTACAAAGCTTATCTGAATGGGAAGGCTGCGATCAAATGTGGGTGATGTTCAACTTGAAAATAAACCAAATCCCCGACTACTCAGCAGTAGACATTTATATCCACTTAATCACAGTGTCAGTTCTAACAACAACGAAAACTCCAAAGAGTAGTAGTTTACTAGCCCCATATTATGAATATATGATCCGACAACCATTCACCATCTGTTTTTCAAACTGCTTACCGTGCTGATGAATAAACGAAAAGTTGCGACATCATATGTGTTAATTCTTTTATGCAGGTAACCGCTGATCAGCTTAGAAAAAGTTCAATGAATCGTTCTATCACACGACTACGTGTGTTATCCGAAAACAAAAGGACCAACTTTGTAAGCAAAATTTCAACTGAAAAGTGCACGACTGGTGAGTAAAGCGAAATTCAAGTAGTAACAATCAACAGGAGTTATTCTGAAGAAAAGGGGTGAAACACGAAAACTGGTAGATACGAACATTTTGTATTGACTCGTCAGTATTGGACTTATTCTAACCTGGAACGGATTTTTTGTAGCAAACAATTCAAGCGGTTGGTAATCAGTAAGCGGGTTAAGAGAAGTTGTTTTAATTTTTTTTGCACATCCATCCCTTTATGTTTGGCTTTGTATATGACCATTTTCTGTTCGGTTTCCATGACAGTATTGAGGAGGTCTTTCAAAATGCAAGGTTCACAGTTAGTTAGGAAGTTTTGTGAAGACCAAGTTTAACTAGTGCAATCAGAAATAGATATGGTTCGCTTTATTGTTATATGTTGTACAATACTCACATTTTTACCCATATTTTTATTGCGTCGACATTTTCGAAGTGAAACGTCAGTTTACTCGATATTTGCTTCTGTTGCAACTGAATAGCAGTTAGTGACCAGACCAACGCATGTGTAATTTCACTAAAGTCACTTACGTTAAATGTATACTAGTTGGATCCTTTTGAAGGTAGAGATAAAAACTGTCCAGACTATCCGTTACATCACAATCAACCGGTCATAGATCAGTCGAAAAAGTTTATCATGGAGAAGAAACGGTAACTGAAAATTATTTTTTGTTTATATTTCGCCGGTCTATCGGATAAACACTTAACCTCATTGTAGTAACAATCATTCGTATGTGGTAACAGGTCACTTCAAAATGGAACCATTGGACTGGTGCTGGAAGCGAAAATAATGCGTTACGAAACTGTGTTGCACCCATAGAATATACAAAATCCAACCATCGGTAAGGATCAGCTCAGCGTATGATTATATAAGAATTGAAGGAAATGCAATTAGATCTAAGCATAATGGAGTTGTTGGCTACATTTAACTGCGAACAAAAACATAAGACACACAAACAAACACTAAGCGTAATTCATCTCTAGTAGTTTCCACATAACGTCACAAATGCATTACGCCTATTCACATACTCCCTTGACCATCCGAGTTATCACCTTCTAGCTCGTTAGTGTGAATCCACTATTCTCAGTCGTCACTAGAAGAAACGAGTGTTTCAAAAATCGTGTTTAGTTTTCGTCAGAAACAGTTGAGGATTATAATCAGTGTCATATTTGCTGCTCAGTTATTTAATTCTTCCGTAACTTTGGAAATCTACGTTAGGCTTACTGTTGACGTATTTTGGAAATTGTTCAAATTTTAGACACGATTATGACTTAGAACCCGCACTGGAAACCAACAGTGGCAAATTTTGGTATTTTCGAGTACTTTCGTAAAATCGGATTTCTAAATCTACAGTTATCACCATGCGTTGGATATCCCCACAGTGTTATACTCCTGACACGAAAAACAGAGTCGACCTCATTGATCGTGAGGCCTAATCATTTCGTGTAGTTCACAGTGGGAATAAGCGCTTGTTACATTGTGTAAAAGTGTATTTGTGACATTCAGGCTGCTGCGGTGGCGTCTAGATTGCGCCTGTGTGGTTCTACGCCACCACAGTCCAGAGTTTCATACGTGGTACCTGTCAGAAGAGGTGCACCATATCTGCGTTGATGTGCGGATGGTACAACGACACCTTTGTCTTCTGTACAGCCTGACGACGGGGAATTTGAGTTTCGAAACTATAACGCCTCCGTCACATTTTTACGCACCACTTAATGCGGTCTCAGCATTAATACCAAGATTGTTATTGACATTCTGATCGGATGGCAACAGAAGGTTATTTTAACGTCCCCATGCTATTGTCAAAATTTCCATGAGCGCACTTCTACAGACGATGAGACGACCTTCAGAAATGGATGAACAATAGGTAGCAGTCTATGGTCTATTGCTAACAGTCTTGTCTGCAGCCTGTTAGGTGGGTGACGGAAGTGAATATTTAGGTTCCTCATAATTTGTGGACCAAGTCACTTACAGTTTCTTCACGCTAACTGCTAGAAGCTGCCCACTGTATCGTTAAGTGTTCTACGTACGAATTCGATTTTCTGGTGGAGAGTAACTGAACTTTCTTCAGCATATCCAGTGGCTTATCGTGAGCTCTGGAAACTCAAGTTCTCAGTCCACTTTGTCATCATAAGTCACCCTTATAATTATGCTAAATGAAGAACCCATGAATAACAGATGAATGTTGACACTTTTTATCTCGTCTATTGACAATCTTCAGTTCATACCTTGCTCCGTACTTTACTAAATCCTTGTACCTCTCAGATCTTGCTTTCATCTGCACTAGTAGCGTGTAAAACAATGGTATGTGTACAGCATCAATTGAATCAGTCGACGAAAACCTTTTGTCTCTAGAGTCTTAGTTATTAAATTATCACATTCTGCCGCCTCTTCCAACTTTCGTCATTTCGAAGTATTCTAGTCATATTAATTTCATGGTATGTTTATTTAGACTTAGACTTTAAACCCACGGTTAAGTTATGCTCGCACAAAATAACTTTTTTATTAATTCACAAACTGAAATTCGTTTTTAGATTGTTTAAATATGCATCTCGTTTATGCTTCACGCAGTCAATCGTGTAAAGGCTAAAAATGATAGATCGGTTTGAAGTTACTTCTAGATAATTTCTGTGCAAAGAATTTCCATTAATATTGTGCACAAAAATGCCACACCAACTACCTGTACACTGCCGATGTGTTTGAAAGGTGTATGGTGAATGATAGAAAGACAAATTCAAGACAACTTTCAGATTAATGATTAACCAAATGATAACGTGATTAAGAGAAATGTTTACTATAGCCAACGGAGGCGTGTAATAATCTTGTGGAGTTATTTTAATATTACAAACATCACAAAAAATAAAGATGTTTAAAATGTATTAGTCGTTTGTTATTGACCAGAAAAAAGAAGGCTACGTAATTTTTGCTGGTAGTTTTCATAATAATAAACTTTTCAAATTGACTTTTGGTGGACTTTTAAGGGACTTTCGTCCGATTACATGCACTACGGATGGGAAAAAATGCCCGGAAATCTTTAAGATACTGTGTGATCTAATACATTAAAATTCCATATTGAACTAACCTTTAGTACGTTAACGAGTTTGTCAACTTCCGCTTCGGAGGGGAATCTCCAGTGTGGGAAGTTCAAGCGTAGATATCTGAAATGCCACAAGTGCCAAATCTGATTAGTACACTTGAATATACGTCAATTTTCCACGTTCAGATCGTTTAAAATCACGTTCGTCTGAACTCAATCAATTTGTCTGATGAATCAGAAACGGAGTTAATCATAAGAAAGCTACCGCATAAGGCTGAGCACTCAATCACTGAAGGCGAACATAAACTTTTATCAAATGTCTCACGATACAAAATCATGTTATCCTCTCCTGGGAAACTAAATTTACACCAAAGTTTGTCTGAAAGTAAACACCTTCATAATCTTCTCGTAATTTGCAAATCTATGTTTGCTTTCACTTGAAAACCACTTGCTCAAGGTCTATTCAGTTCAACAGATTTCGCTGAGACGGGCAGCCTGAATGTTATTTTACAAGTTGTAACCTGTTTCACGGAAGAGCTTTCTGACATTGCACAAACGGCCATCACACAGCTCTCTCAAATCAAATTTGAAATCCGCGTATTTAGTATACCTTGATCTTTTATGTTCGTACCCCACGACTCCGCGGTGAACGTGGTCACCGTCAATCTTTCTAGCACGAATTAAAGTCCAACTGACGTCGCATTTCTGTCTAAACTTGATTTTCTGGATGGTATTCGGTTCAGTTATGGCCCAGTGTATTTTTTGAGAACAGACGCTTTTTGGTGCAACAACATAAAACAAAAGTCACATAACATGCCTAACAAAGCCAAACTAGAGTAGTTTTCCTTTGGGATTGACATCAGCTACGATATTCTTCCCAGTCATCAATGGCGTGAGTTGGTGGAAAGAGATGCATCCTACAACTCACCGAGCTTGATTTTCTTCCAATGCCACGTTCGTATAGACTTCTTCACTAGTCAGCAAATAATCCGGTTGAAATGCGAGGTGCATTTTTGGTTGGCCCTCAAAAAATGTGATGTCATCGTAGAAATAGAAGGACTGTTGTCGTAGGGCCTTTAGGTCATCAATAGTCTATAATGTGAAGTATGAGTCAGCCGTTATTCCAATGAGCATCATGTCAAGCGATACGACTGGGAATCTAGGCAATTCAACGTTGATTTCAAAACGACGTACTTCATTACGAACTTTCACTTCAATTGCGTCAATATCGCTCCCCGTTTGATAAGGATCCGTCACAGGTTGTTGAATATTTTGATAGTCGCGTATGGTGTAAGGAAGCCAATCTTCGTCAACACTTGAGAAGATACATGGATCGCTTCTCACGTTGAGTAACAGCCAGACCTTAATGGGACACAGTAATGAAGGCACAACTACTTTTTTGTCTCTGTGCACAGTTTAATGTACGTGGCGAGCTAATGCAGTGTATGGGTTCAATATAATCACCCATAACTACGTAAAGCTGAATGTGGAGTGTGTATAGTTTATTACTGTGTCAACCAAACGTAGTCCCGCATCAAGTTTAATTGTGACAATCATTTGCGGCAGAATACTTCTGATCAGCACGAATCACTACTAAATAGAGCACGATTCTTAATTTCTAGTTTCAAAAGTGTACTGTTAGATAATAGCATAATTTGTTGCCCAATCAAAGTAGTCTCCAATAGACATCAGGTTTCCACCTAACTATTTTCAACCAATTCCCATTGTGGTTATGAGATTAACAAATCATTTCAGTAATGGTGGTTGTTGCGGATCTCGTATCTTCATGAAAATTTAACCAACTTCGAAATACGTCCAAAATAAAGACCATGTTGTACTAATTAAACATTAGCACGCGTTCACCTGCGTATGAAACGAACTGAACTCACTGACGTGTATCACTCTCCCCTGCTTTATATTGTTAAATTCAAATGGATGTATCATGCCTTTCACATTTTTTCTATTAAGATCTCACTCACTTAAGAGTGGCGCACTTGTATTAATATTTGTTATACTAAACAATTACTGACCAGTTGACAAGCACCATCACTATGACTGATTGAAATCACTACTGTTGTACTCTTCACAATGAAATTACGTAGCGCGATATCATGCAGAATAACTTAAAAGGCAAATAAAACAAATGGCCTGGGGTGAGAGCTGATAAACGGGGAAGAGAAAACGCAACAGACCTGGTTTGTATCAGTCCGTATTTAAATAGTCAGTACCAACATGTGAGCAAGGTGGGAATAGCTTGGGTTCTGTTAAACACAAGCCATCATCATATGAGATTAGAGAGACTGAATTGAGAGATATTCTTTAGAGCTTATAATGTCTTTCTTTATAAACTATCTTCGTCTCATCCATAGCTTAACAGGGAAAGAACAACAGTGATAACATCGTTTCCAAACCTTCATCGTCTCCGTTACGGGAGGGAACACCAATTCCGTCAGGTCAACACCACTCACCTTTCTTAAAGTTTTAGTGTCTGCATCATTTCTGTCTGCCAACTCGTTTGTTGCTTATATCGTACCATACGCCAATGAGTAGAGGTTCTGAAAATGATTAGTAACGTAGCAGGCAATGATCTGCTACTGTTCAAGGACGGCCTAACAACCGTAGTCTTAACTTTTTCATGGGTTACATGAGTAAACCTGGTTGAATCTCATTGCTAATTGCCGGTCTCCAAATTTTCAAGTCTGCCGGCTGTTGTGATCAGACTGAAAGCACCTGTGTGACAGCCATTGCCTCAATTCACTGAGGATCTCTGACTGGTGAAAAACTCAGTGCAACTTGGAAAAATTTATCCCACTGAACTCATCGTATAACCATGTTCTCCAAATGTCCAACCAAAGACTTTCTGAATCACAGAGTCTCAAACCCAGAACGCAAATATGATTCACGGTAGCTCCTCGCGCCCCTCTTTATCTGACCACCAGTTAATCACCTCATTCTTACACAGTTAAGTTGGAGAGTTGGTGAATAACGCACGGCCTAGCTGGCGGCGGTCAAGTAATGTTATCAGACTACCTGTTGTCCATGTGCTCTCACTTTTACGATTTGTCAGTTTGGACTTTTAATCTCTCACACTCATTAGCTGAATGGCAGTTTCGTTCCATGTTCTAAAATTAACCAGTCTGGACGCAGATGAACAGTTGTTTTGAGGTTAAGAGAACTACTCTTCCGCCACAAAAGGAATCTGGTATGCAAGTTTGATAATTCATTGAACGTACTCAACAAATGCTGCACAAGCTGTTCCAATCATCCAGTGAAACATTCGGTTACCTGTGTTTCGATTTGAACAGGCGTTTAGAGTACGCTGATGCTTCCATAGTGGGTTGTTCGCGCGAACTGTTGCTCACAATATAGTTGTGTGTCATTGCATTTTCTAGTTATACCATCCAATAGCTTATCAAGTTAAACAATGTAGGCAGGCGTGTTCACAACACACAAAATCAGATTTTACTGCTTACACCAACAGATGATACAAACTATTCACGTCTCCACTTGATCTAAGCAACAGTCCATGCATGAGAGCTTAAACCAAAAGTGCATCTGATCTATCATTAGTAATTCTTGGCCGTTCATGTCAGTGAAGCATCGGCTGAACGAACTGTTATATATGATGCTCGTTTATCAGTGAGGCTACACTTGACCGTCTTTCACTTTGTTCTGGCTAACACTGACCTTTCATTTCGAACTTTCTTATATTACTTTGGTCTTCTTTCATCTGTATATTCCACTATTTTTTATCAGCAAACTAACCTTCCGTTGTCCCAGTTTGCATGACGTTCTTGGTTTCGAAAAATTCAGCATTGAGGGTTATTCGCACCAAACACTCTGATAAGTTGCCTTACTAGTTTTGTTGTCTAAAAAATTTACCATACGCGGGTGTTGCTTGATAACGATCCGAAACAATCAAACTCAACTTGCGGATCCTTAATCCACCTACATAAGAAATGTCACTAGCCACATATTAGGACCATGTTGCCAATAGCTCTTAACACCAGTTCATAAAGTGAGGGTCATGTAGCCCGCCGCAGATCATCAGGAATTAGATAAGGAAAAAAAATCTTTCTGGTAACGTTTGCAGTTTCAAAGATATCGTGAATTATGTCACTTGTCCTATATCATCAGAGTTCCTTACTTGAATTTCCGGGGCGATCACAAATTCCGTCAAACATCGAACTATTCAGAGTACAACAAAACGGTTATCTTGGACAACCACCCTCAGTCCATACTCATACGTTTCTATGGGTTGTTACTGTCATGTCGTTAGTCTTGACCTGAGTGTCAGAAGAAAAAACTAACCATCCAACAACAGATCCACGAAGAACAGTTACATCGTTCGTCTCCATGTAATACAACCGGTTCATAAGCACACTTCTCTGCTTTGACTAATATGTCCTGTTTCTTATCCTACTCACCGGCAGCTTGGTTGCACATTTTTGTACAATTTTCCTCAGGATTCTAAATGATGCTTGTGAAAAACCCAAGATTGGCAGATTGATTTTCGAACGTTCCCGACACACGTTGATTTTGATCTGATTGCTGCATCCCTTTAAATGGTCTTGCTCGCTCACGGTGTCACGCACGAAACAGTAGTGGCCCTTTGGATAAAAAAAGAGTAAATCAAAATTTTCGAATTTCTTGGATGCGTGTAAATTTCGTCTTCAATAAAATGTTTCGTTCCGGTACAACTGAGAGACCACACTCACTATGACTGTTCACACAGATATCACTTACGATGAACCAATTTGGACTGACGTATGGTAGTAAACAGTTAGATTCACATACTGAACTTATTCACACTTATTCAAAAGTTCAGCTATCAAACAACCTTTCCTGCTAGTCTTTTACGAAGAGAAACACTGAACTTGCATTTCGTTACTGTGGAAGCATCTCAATAGGAAATAACGCTGCCACGATTAACAGTTTTACTAATGTTCTTGTGTTTATAAAACCAGTGCGTTGATCATATTAGACCTAACCGAATTATCATACAGGAACGCGTAATCACTTGTCGTTATACATAGTGTTCTTAATTCAGTCGTAGCTTATTAGACTTGAATTAATATGCAACTGATTACACAAGTGGAGGTAACACTAAATTTGGTAACCAACTGAATTTAAAGGAGCAGTTGAGAAATAGAAATTCCCGAATTAATTACAACTGGTTTTTATTTATCCGTACGACAGAGAACTATATCACAGTTGTGAGAGAAAAAAGCAGAAACCAAATGTCAACCGACTTGTTCCATTGACACCATGCTGACAGTGTTGTGTGGGTCAGAAATAATAGCTAGCACTTGCTTCATTACCGGTAGGAATGAGCTCGGCTAAAATCAAGACAGATTTAGTTATTGGTTTGGCTTCTGCTGAACACTCAATGTGGAATTACACGGCCTAATTGCGACCGGTTCAGCTGTTGTTAAGTGCCTCTGTTGGATCGATTTTTAGTGGTTGACTATATGGAACATTGGTTGGGGTACACTGTTCAGAATGTCTGAGAAATGGTTCATTGAAGTCGGAAGACAATTCAGAAATTACTCTCCCCATTGACAGACACCATCCTACTGATACAACACCACTCAACCAATAGTGCACGCTGACAACTATCTTGATCAATTTCATTTACTCCATATAATCACAGTTTGTTTTCATCTATATGGGTGTTTAAGGGTTTCATGGGGATACGTCATGGTTATTTTTTGCCAGCTGCCATTCTCACTGAGTTCGAAAAGTCACTTTTGTCTCAGTTGTTCCAATAATTCTGTGCAACTCATTGGCCGATTTAACTAAAGGCAGTTTCAAAGCATCGCATGTAACAGTCAGGGGCGTTCAGATATTCTTCTTGTGTTGCTGAAACTGCAGTGTTATCAGCTGTTTACTTAAAAGAAACACTTATAGGGATCAAGGAACTGGTTAACCACATATGTCAAATTCAAATCTGATGACCAATCCAATCTGAGTAGTTGTCACCTGGCTTGATTTCCACGAGCACATTCTATCATCAAACTTCAGTGATTATCACATACAACTTCATTGTTCACACAGAACTCGAAAACCGTTTAGCCAATTTTGGATACCAGGAAACGGGACTGCGCAGTTGAATGACGATTACTGTGTTCGTGAATACTGTTGTGATGACTTAAATCCTCTTGATGAGGGCTTAGAAACGACGCAGAGCATAATGTTAGTAACCACTTGGTGATTGAGATTGGTCATTTGTGAACTGATAGTGCCGGTGGGAGTTGATTTATTTCTACAGCTAGGTCATGACAGCTGACGATCTTTGAGTCTTCGCACTAAACATCTCATGTAATATATGCAGCCTACCGAGTAACAGCAAGAAAATTGTCATGCAAATGGTGATAGTCCACCAGATTCTAGTTCACTAACGTATTAACAGTGCACAAGGTTTATAATCTGATTGTTGGTAATAACCGCCCGAACGAAGGTTGAACGCAGTGACTAACGTGTCTGCTGTATCATCTGGGGGAGGAAAACCGTAGGAAAAGAGGACCATTTTTGATTTTCAAGGGAAGGTGCGTGTGCCTCGTCAGGAAACGATTCAGTTATTTACTTTTTTGGCGCAACTCATAACAGCTTACAAGTGCAAAGTTCTTCAGATTTTTTTCACCATATTTTCACTAGACAGCTAATCAGAATATGTTTTTGTCTAGAATGTAAAAAGTTCTGTGCACCAAATGGTCCAAGTTGGAGTCTTGTAGGTCTCTGTTTACACTCCTTCAGACTTCTTACCAAGATGTGAGAAACCTTAAATATCTTCAAATCAAAAGTAGACTACAAAGCCATATTACTCTAAGTGTATTTCTAAAACATGCAAGCAGTTTCGGCGTTTCCAGTGTCGTCTGCAGAACTGGTGTAAGGTAACGTGTTCTTGATTAATCTGTGTGGCTGTTTTTCTTCCGGTTTTCTCAAGACCAGAGTGGGTCGCAATATTACGCTATATGTTTGTTCAAACAAATTCCGTGAACTACGTATCGCATGTTTGGAGTAGAGCCAGAGTGTTGGTAGAGGCAACCAGTTTGGGATAGGTTGGTTTGTTGCAATCGTATGGTCACATTTCGTTTGTAAACAATCTTGAGGAGACAACCGATAAGTATGTTTAGCGGATGCCGGTATTTGGTTGGTGAACAGTAAAAACAGTCATAAACGTTGCTTAGATTGCAAGAACTGATAAACTAGCCGACAAGCACTCAGTCACACATTTCCAGTTAATGCAGCTAATTAATGAGGTGTGTAAATAATGTCGGATCTTGTGTTTAAACGAAAAGGAGACAAACTACCCGTAAGTTTTTGTTATGAACTATAAGGAAATAGTTGAATCAAGGAACTTTGGTTCACGACTCACATTTATCATAGGATGTTCCGGCAGGTTGTGAGCCACCCTAGCGTAAATGATCTGTGGGATTTCGTCCCCCAGCGTTTGAAATTCTTCCATGAAAGTACCGACCATAACAGCAGTTCGTTTATTTAAGCAGTAATTTGCCTGCATGTGCTCGTCTGCCAACCAAAGATATGAACACCGAATGCGGTTGCATTGAATACATGAGACAGCGACGATGTTTCAGATTAAGACAAAGTACACAGATAAACAAGAATCAGAAAACGTGCTAATGGATCTTGTATGTTCCGAAAAAATCATGTCGCAGCCTCACCATTCAAACCAGTACATTTGTGAATACTGTCTGGTGTATGCAACCAAAATTAACTCGAGAAGTAGCATTTTTGAAATCATACGATATTTCTAGATCATTCGTCCCGAAACCACCACTCCTAAATTGTGCTGCCACTGGAAATGTATGTAATTTGTAATAAGGCTGCTGGTCCAGATAACCTCGTGCCAGCACTTTTCAAAGAAGGGGGAGAGGCGTTGATAGAAGCTTTGACTCATTTATTTCAACTCGTGTGGACGACGGAAACTGTCCCCTCGAGTTGGGGTCACTCGATAATAGTTCCTATATTCAAGAAAGGTATAAGGGGCTCTTGTGAAAACCACAGAGGAATTAGTTTGACCCCAGTCATTTCTAGGGTTCTAGCATCTATTATACTTCG